>OZ026518.1:69387751-69438660 GCA_964019695.1 Loripinus fragilis
TGCATAAAAGCAAATTATTTCTATAAATAGTTCATAAACCCTTATAACTAATTTAAATTAAAACAACTGTTTCAATAGTTAAAATAATTAGCATCACTGTAACCCCGTTTACAACACAATAATTTCCAACCTTAGATAACGCAGACAACTTTCACAGAACTTCTTCCTTTAAACAACATCGTCTGAAGCTATTTTTATTCTGAGACTACCAGCGTAAAGCGCATCTGTATTTGCATTAGCCATTGACATTTTATTGTGATCAGATGAGAAACAAGACAGAAAATGGATCTTGACGGACACTACCCTCAAAACACCATTTCACATTGAAATTTTGACAGAAATTCAACAGGCGCGGACCTTACAAAAATAGTGAAAATTTTGAACTGTCTTAAATTGTGCTAAGAAAATATTTTTGGCAAAATAATTTGTTCTTCTCATCAAAAGAAGTGTTTCTCCACAATTTTAGGCAATTCTTGGAAAATTGAATTTCTACTGAAATTCGACAGGCGCGGACCTTACAAAAATGGTGAAAAGGCGAAAATTTTGTACTATCTTAAATTGTGCTAAGAAAATATTTTTTGGCAAAATAATTTGTTCTTCTCATCAAAAGTAGTGTTTCTCCACAATTTTAGGCAACTTTGAAAAAAAAAATGAATTTTTTAAGGAAATTCGACAGGCGCAGACCTTACAAAAATAGTGAAACTTTTGTACTATCTTAAATTTTGCTAAAAAAATATTTTTTGGCAAAGTAATTTGTTCTACTCATCAAAAGAAGTGTTTCTCCACGATTTCAGGCAATTCTTGGAAAATTGAATTTTTGACGGAAATTCGACAGGTGCGACCTTACAAAAATAGTGAAGATTTTGTACTATCTTAAGGACACGGATCTCGATACGGCTACGCATGCGGCGCGCGCATCTTCCGTAAACAATTTGACGTCGTCCTCTCATACACGTCAGTTTCTGCGAGGAAAAACGCCAAATCCTTCAAGTTAATGAGCGGAAGATAACGCTTTTGGAAGAAAAAAAAAGAATGTCAATTTAACAGCCAGTGCATATATTAGCAATCTGAGAACAAATATCAACTAGGTTAAAGTGATTGAAAGCAGGAATTTTCGTGAAAGCGGGCTGCATACTCACTCCGAAGTCGACATCGTTTTTAAATTGCAGTTGCAATTTTAAAAGAAATAGGATAGTCGGCAATTGTGCCCCTTTGATTATTTTACAACCGTGTGCAAAAACAAAATGCGGAAAGTCATATAAAGTGAGTTCTTTAACCGATAATGTCAAAATAAATCAGGCAAAAAGCTCTCGGTTGAGCAAATCAAGCGTAGTATCATTCCACCTTATGTGGCTCAGTGGTAAAGAGCTTGACTCTAGACCGAGGGGCCGCGGGGTTGAGCCTCACCGGCGTCACTGCGTTGTGTCCTTGAGCAAGAACATTAATCCTAGCTTAGTACTGGCTCAACCCAGGAAGACCCGTCCCTTTAAAACTGAAAGATTGTTGATTGGACGTAAAGAATCAAATCAAACAAACAAACATTCCACCTGATATTCTCATGTGCGGATCCAGAGGGGTGGGGGTCCGCACCCCTTCCCTCGAAAATCACAAGTTATATGGGATTCTTTAGAAATAGGCATTTGGACCCCCCCCCCTGGAAAAAGTTGGACCCCCTCTGGATCCTTGGAAAAGGATAGTTTTCTCTGTTATAAAAACATTGGACCCCCTTAGTAAACTGTAAAATAAGTTGAGGACTAAAAACAATAACCACTACTCCTGCCTTTTCTCTACCTCTGCCCTGGTGAAAACAGTGATTCGAAAAGCGATTGTCATTGTGAATTTATGTTGGTGGTATCCCTACATACTTTATTGAAAATACAGCCCAGGGGTACAAGTATGTTCGAAAGTTACATATATAGTGGGGATGCTCGCATGTGCAGATCCAGATTTTTCTGCAGGAGTAGTCCTGACAATAAACAAGGTCTGAGCGTGAGATTTTTTGCAATCCTCAACTTTACCTTACAATTTAACGGTTGGTTTAAACATTTTTATTCATAACTCTGTCAAAATACATACACATAAGAAAGTACAACATAATGAGAGGATCTGAACGAAAGCCTATTGCTTATAGAGTTCATTTCCTCGAAATTTACAGTTTAGCCGTTAGAGGTGGTTTGACTGTCTAACGTTTTCAGGATGGGGTCCAATTATTTTCCAGGCATGATTAGTAACAGTGGAGCTGGGGGTATTGTCCAATTGTTGATTCCTAAGAAAATCTAACAATATCCCTTGCATTTTCTTTTCTTTTTTTGTGTGGGAGGGGGGTATTGACAGTTGACCCTTCAGTCCGCTCTGGATCTGTGCATGCTTTGTAGGGAAAGCTTTGATCACCATAGTAGGCTGTCTAGAAACACTGTGCTGTGTTTACAAGTTAGCCTTTATACCAAGTAACAATAACCACCACCATAGAAAAATGGCAAGGTCACTGATTACAAAAAATCATGTACGAAAGGGAAAGGAATATTTTAATTATCAGTTAAACATTTGGTTATGGTGCTCAAAAGAACCGTCGCAATAAGACGGTTCCCTTTATAATATGTTTTGGTTGATAAAAAGGAAATTTATTTTTTTTATCACGCACACTTTAATGTAGGCTATCTAGATGCTTGTGAAAAGACAGTTTATATATTGAGTGAAATCATATTATGGCAAAACCAAAAAAGCTATTGTGTCTAACAATGACGCAGATCATCTTCGGGTTATTGCTTCAGTAAATCTTACTCATCACATTCAACATACACAACTCCATCAGAGGTACAGATATTAAAGTAAAAATACAACTTTTCAGACGACCCCTTTTTCATATACTGTATGACCTTTGTTTTTTTTATTTAAATGTTCAAAGATCATGTAAATTTTCTTAAAATATAAAAAAAATTGTTTGTTTCTATTGGGCAGATATATCTTAAATTTCCTCATTTTAAGTCAAAATTGATCAAAATTGACATTTTCATAATAACAAATCATTTTCGTAAGAGCCCTTCTACAGATTTCGAAGAAATTAGGTCTCTTACTAGCTCACTATCACTGTAAATGCATATTAAGGGATATTGCTTCAGTAATTCTAACTCATCACATTCAGAACTACACAAAATCTAACCGAGATACTAATTTGTAGTGTAAAAATACTACTTTTGGGATGACCCCTTTTTCACATACTGTGGTGACCTTTGTTTTTTATTTCAAATTTTATCAAATTATGTTGAGGTTCATCTTATATCCAAAATGTATTAATTTCTCTTGGGCAGACATATTTTAAATTTCCTCATTTTAAGTCAAAATTGATCAAAATTGACATTTTCGTAATTACAAATCCATTTTGTAACGACGCTTCTTCAGATTTTTGTAGAAATGAGGTCTCGCACTAGCTCAGGGACATAGTTAAGGCATATTGATGGCTAATGTTTTCAGTAAATGTAACTCATTATATTCAGAACTTCACAAAATCCAACTGAGGTACCACTTTATAGTGTAAAAATATTGCTCTTTGGATGACCCCTTCATATACTGCGGTGACCTTTGATTTTTATTTCATATAATCCAGATTATGTAAAGGTTCATATAATATATATAAGTCATTTATTTCTATTGGGCAGACATACCTTAAATTCCCGCATTTATGTCAAAATTAATCAAAATTGACATTTTCATAATCAAAAATCCTTTTTGTACTTTTTTTTTCTTTTTTACTTTTCTTTTTTGATTTTTTGGCCTCTTACTAATTCTTCAACACAGTATAGGCAAAATTAAAGTTATTGCTTAAGAAAACCTAACTATTTCTATTCAAAATTACACAAATTCCATCCAAGGTACTGATTTTAATGTAATAATAATACTTTTAGACGACCCTTTTTTCATATACTGTGGTGACCTTTTGTTTAATTTCAAAATTTAACAGATAATAATTAGGTTCATCTTATATCTAAACTATATTTATTTTTCTTGGATATCTTAAATTTTCTCATTTATATCTAAATTAATCAAAATTGACATTTTCTTAATTAAAAACCTTTATTGACGACCCTTCTTTTAGAGTTTGGTAGAAATTTGGCCTCTAACTAATTTACCAACACTGCAAAGACATAATTAGGGTTATTGTCAAAGCAAAATCTAAGTTGCACCATTCAGTATTACACAGATCCATCATTCTAAAATAAGTTGCAAAACCCCTGTCTCGGGATATTGCATCATAATCAAAGTTATTTACATCACCGTATCACTAGGGTTAGTTGAATTTTAAAAGTGTGCTACTATCTCAGTTAAGACCAAACAAAGTTTGATAATGAACTATGGTTCTCATGAGTCCAGATACCAGCGGATAATGTGTGACCCCCACAGAAAAGCCTTGTCACAATCTGTGTATCATAAATTTTAAAATGAGAATGAATACATAATATCTATTTTTTACACATCAAAACAACATTATATTTACTTCATTTGACATTATGCATATGACATTATGAATGGTTTTAATATCTGTTTCCCGGATTTTTGTTTTTTGCAGCTTCAAAAGTCGAAAAAGACATGTCACAAGGTTTCTGTAATTCACGTGACACAACCAAAAATTTGCCCTATTCAGATAGTGTAATCTGATATTGTAGACCAAGCTGTACCAAGTTTACAGTTAAATATGTCTTTTATATGAATAACAGGCGTACACTTCGATTAACACAGACATTTGTGTCAAATAGTTCTCATTCTTAAGCTTAACCTTAGCGTCTGTTTTAAGAATGTTATCATACGTGACACTGATTTTAAGGAATCCAAAACGGCATTTGAAACAGCAATATCTGTATAAGAAAGTACAGGGGCTGAATAGGTTTCACAGAAATGAAAATCCTTATCGGTTGGCATTTAGGCGTAAATATCAGACATCAAAAGTGAAATGTAATTTACGTGACAGTAATTTACGTGACGCAGCTCACACTGAAAGCATCTGAATGACCAAGATTATGGTTTAAATAAGTGTGTGTAAAGGTTTGGTGTTCTCAGTACATTTCAACACCACCGTTTGGCTAACATCCTGTGTTCAGTCAGATGCATAACCTCCAAAAGTTAAAAAAATACCACTTAAAGCAGTTAATTATTTTTGCAACAATATCAGAAGTAACCTGTCTGAGTGAAAGTGTCTTTATTCACCTTGATATTCTGGAGTTACAGCATTTTTTATGGTCATATGTGTCAAAAGACTGAAAGACATTTTACACTACTTTGCAATTGTGCAATAAAATTCAGTAGGCATCGTATAGAAATGTGTATGCAGGGTCATTGAAAATCAGAAAATATGCTTCTTTTTAACTTGAATGAGTTACATTTTTTGAGCTTGTAAATTCGATCTTGGCCTTAATAATATCAGATATTACCTATATAAGTTACTTTCTCTAGCCTCGCTTTGAAATCATTGTTGAAATTAAAAAAAACAACTTCTTCAAGTGATATATATTTTAACTTACACAGGTTATGCCCCTGACTGGTGTTTTTGTATTTGGATTTAAAAAAATCAGATTTTGGGTAAGCCGTTATTAGTAACGCTTCTTATTTTGTTGCATATTATCTGTTTTACGAAGATTTTAAGGACAGTGTCGTATTCAAAGCATAAAACAGTTATTTGTTCTTGAATGCATAAAACATGTAAAACTTTTGACAATTCTATCCAAGAAGACTAGATGACTTTGAAAACGCATCACCATATGGTTGCACTTTTTTGGAAAAAAAGTATATGCGATTGAAATGTTACTCGCAGGTTTTAATGTGTAACCCAGATTTGGTATGAATCAGTCGTTAATTTGACTGCACTATCATGCGACGCTGCTGATGACGTAACATGGGTACATACAGCATCCAGCACCTATCTGCACAGTCAGTTGAAGCTTTTTTTGTGTGTTTAAGATAAGAGTAGTCTCTGTCTGCTTCAATTGATGACATATAAGTGATAGCCCTGTTGTTTATGTATATTTCATGTGTATGGTTGACTAAATCAAAACTATAAGTGTTCGTATTAAAAGACATTTATATCCCTACAAAAGTAGTTATCTGCTACATTATACAGTTGTGATAAAATCTGCATGAAGCTTCATTCTGTGAACATACCGTGGCATTGTAACCGTTCCATAATTAGTTAAAAAGACCACATATAATCTGGAAATAGAGAGAGCCTATAATATAAGAAAACAGCAGACTCAGTTTATTGATCTAGAAAAATGAATCCCCCAGAAATAGACAGAACCTACAATATAAGAAAACAGCTGACTTGGCAGAGTCTGTTCATGAGAACTAATTGAAAGGGCAACAACCCCAATGCCCCAGCTTATAACTGAATCTTATTTAGAAAGTCTAAGGAGAGTGAATAATACTGACTTCACGCTAATTACAATCTGCTGTCACGTAGATTATTATATGATAGAAAGTTGTCACGATGGCTTCAAAGTTATGTACATGAATATGTCATTTTTTCTGTTTTAAGGTCTTTTTTAAGTTCGGTGTTAAACTCTTTTTCATGTTTTGTTAATTTTTCAGTGGTATTTAGTATGGTGGCTGCAAGAGTAATTTACATGCCTTTGGGTGTAATTTACGTGACGCTAAATAAAAAGGCAATATTTTACGAGTATTTGATTTGTAAACTTTATGTTCACATGAAATGTCATGTAGGGGTATGGTGTTTAACATCTAAGGTTTTCATACAATTTAATACTGCAGACTGACAGTTGAAGCAGTTGAAAGAAGACATAGTTGAAATATCTGATTGTAGAAGCCTATAGTATGATTTTTTTTCATTTGAAAAGTTTTCGTAAATTGAAAAGTATGGTTTGATTTGTTTTTAGTTAATTAATACTGTTTGTGATTATAGAAAATAAAGTGTGTTGGTTCCAAATATTTAATGATTTTGATTTTTTGTAATGTTTCAATCATGCAAGCATTCCACATTATAACCTAAATGAGCGTTAAGCACCGCATTTCAAAATGCTGCAGAAGTAGTCAGAGTATTATCAGTGTGACGAAATTTCGGAAAATGATTATTAAACAATTGGGTAAAGTGAAAACATTCTTAAAAAGTCTATTTTTACAACTTCATTTTTCGTTTTAATTTTCTCCAGGATTTGCAACTTATTTTAGAATGAGTGAGTCTAATTAATCAGAGGTACTGATTTGATGCAGTAATATTACTTTTAGGACGACCCTTTTTCATATACTGTGGTGACCTTTGATTTTTATTTCACAGTTTTTTCTGGTTATGTTAAGTTTCATCAAATATATGGAGGTCATTTATTTCTATTGGGCATTTATACCTTAATTTCCTGCATTTATGTCAAAATTAATCAAAAGTGACATTTTCATAATTAAACATCCTTTTGTAACGACCCTTCTTTATTTTTTTTATAGATTTTTGGCCTCTTACTAATTCTTCAACACAGTAGAGGCATAATTAAAGTTATTGCTTAAGTTTATCAAACTATTTCTATTCAAAATTCAACAGGCGCAACCCTAACAAAAATAGTGAATTTTTTTTTCTATCTTAAATTGTGCTAAGAAAATATTTTTTGGCCAAATTATTTGTTCCACTCTTCAAAAGAAGTGTTTCTCGATAATTTTAGGCAATTTTTGGAAAATTGAAATTTTGACGGAAATTCGACAGGCGCAGACCTTACAAAAATAGTGAAAATTTTGTACTATCTTAAATTGTGCTAAGAAAATATTTTTTGGCAAAATTATTTGTTCCACTCATCAAAAGCAGTGTTTCTCCACAAATTTAGGCAATTTTTGAAAAATTGAATTTTTGGAGGAAATTCGACAGATGCGGACCTTACAAAAATAGTGAAAATTTTGTACTATCTTAAATTGTGCTAAGAAAATATTTTTTGGCAAAATTATTTGTTCCACTCATCAAAAGAAGTGTTTCTCCAAAAGTTTAGGCAAATTTTGGAAAATTGAATTTTTGACGGAAATTCGACAGGCACAAACCTTACAAAAATAGTGAAAATTTTGTACTATCTTAAATTGTGCTAAGAAAATATTTTTTGGCAAAATTATTTGTTCCACTCATCGAAGGCAGTGTTTCTCCAAAAGTTTAGGCAATTTTTGGAAAATTGAAATTTTGACGGAAATTCGACAGGCGCGGACCTTACAAAAATAGTGAAAATTTTGTACAATCTTAAATTGTGCTAAGAAAATATTTTTTGGCAAAATTATTTGTTCCACTCATCAAAAGAAGTGTTTCTCCAAAAGTTTAGGCAATTTTTGGAAAATTGAATTTTTGACGGAAATTCGACAGGCGCGGACCTTACAAAAATAGTGAAAATTTTGTACTATCTTAAATTGTGCTAAGAAAATATTTTTTGGCAAAATTATTTGTTCCACTCATCAAAAGAAGTGTTTCTCCAAAAGTTTAGGCAATTTTTGGAAAATTGAAATTTTGACGGAATATCGACAGGCGCGGACCTTACAAAAATAGTGAAAATTTTGAACTATCTTAAATTGTGCTAAGAAAATATTTTTTAGCAAAATTATTTGTTCCACTCATCAAAAGAAGTGTTGCTCCAAAAGTTTAGGCAATTTTTGGAAAATTGAAATTTTGACGGAAATTCAACAGGCGTGGACCTTACAAAAATAGTGAAAATTTTGTACAATCTTAAATTGTGGTAAGAAAATATTTTTTGGCAAAATTATTTGTTTCACTCATCAAAAGGAGTGTTTCTCAAGAATTTATTGCAATTTTTGGAAAATTGAATATTTGACGGAAATTCGACAGGCGCGTACCTTACAAAAATAGTGAAAATTTTGTACTACCTTTTATTGTGCTAAGAAAATATTTTTTGGCAAAATTATTTGTTCCTCTCATCAAAAGCAGTGTTTCTCCACAAATTTAGGCAATTTTTGGAAAATTGAATTTTTGACGGAAATTCGACAGGCGCGGACCTTACAAAAATAGTGAAAATTTTGTACAATCTTATATTGTGCTAAGAAAATATTTGTTGGCAAAATTATTTGTTCCACTCATCAAAAGCAGTGTTTCTCCACAAATTTAGGCAATTTTTGGAAAATTGAATTTTTGACGGAAATTCGACAGATGCGGACCTTACAAAATTAGTGAAAATTTTGTACTATGTTAAATTGTGCTAAGAAAATATTTTTTGGCAAAATTATTTGTTCCACTCATCAAAAGCAGTGTTTAACCAAAATTTTAGGCAATTTTTGGAAAATTGAAATTTTGATTGAAATTCGACAGGCACGGACCTTACAAAAATAGTGAAAATCTGTACTATCTTTAATTGTGCTAAGAAAATATTTTTTGGCAAAATTATTTGTTCCACTCATGAAAAGAAGTGTTTCTCCACAAATTTAGGCAATTTTTGGAAAATTGAATATTTGACGGAAATTCGACAGGCGCGGAACTTACAAAAATAGTGAAAATTTTGTACTACCTTATATTGTGCTAAGAAAATATTTTTTGGCAAAATTATTTGTTCCACTCATCAAAAGAAGTGTTTCACCACAAATTTATCAATTTTTGGAAAATTGAATATTTGACGGAAATTCGACAGGCGCGGACCTTACAAAAATAGTGAAAATTTTGTACTATCTTAAATTGTGCTAAGAAAATATTTTTTGGCAAAATTATTTGTTCCACTCATCAAAAGCAGTGTTTCTCCACAAATTTAGGCAATTTTTGAAAAATTGAATTTTTGAAGGAAATTCGACAGATGCGGACCTTACAAAATTAGTGAAAATTTTGTACTATGTTAAATTGTGCTAAGAAAATATTTTTTGGCAAAATTATTTGTTCCACTCATCAAAAGCAGTGTTTAACCAAAATTTTAGGCAATTTTTGGAAAATTGAAATTTTGATTGAAATTCGACAGGCACGGACCTTACAAAAATAGTGAAAATCTGTACTATCTTTAATTGTGCTAAGAAAATATTTTTTGGCAAAATTATTTGTTCCACTCATCAAAAGAAGTGTTTCTCCAAAAGTTTAGGCAATTTTTGGAAAATTGAATTTTTGAAGGAAATTCGACAGGCGCGGACCTTACAAAAATAGTGAAAATTTTGTACTATCTTAAATTGTGCTAAGAAAATATTTTTTGGCAAAATTATTTGTTCCACTCATCAAAAGAAGTGTTTCTCCAAAATTTTAGGCAATTTTTGGAAAATTGAATATTTGACGGAAATTCGACAGGCGTGGACCTTACAAAAATAGTGAAAATTTTGTACTATCTTAAATTGTGCTAAGAAAATATTTTTTGGCAAAATTATTTGTTCCACTTATCAAAAGAAGTGTTGCTCCAAAATTTTAGGCAATTTTTGGAAAATTGAATATTTGACGGAAATTCGACAGGCGCGGACCTTACAAAAATAGTGAAAATTTTGTACTACCTTATATTGTGCTAAGAAAATATTTTTTGGCAAAATTATTTGTTCCACTCATCAAAAGCAGTGTTTCTCCACAAATTTAGGCAATTTTTGGAAAATTGAATATTTGACGGAAATTGGACAGGCGCGGACCTTACAAAAAAAGTAAAAATTTTGTACTATCTTAAATTGTGCTAAGAAAATTTTTTTTGGCAAAATTATTTGTTCCACTCATGAAAAGAAGTGTTTCTCCAAAATTTTAGGCAATTTTTGGAAAATTGAAATTTTGACGGAAATTCGACAGGTGCGGACCTTACAAAAATAATGAAAATTTTGTACTATCTTAAATTGTGCTAAGAAAATATTTTTTGGCAAAATTATTTGTTCCACTCATCAAAAGAAGTGTTTCTTCAAAATTTTAGGCAATTTTTGGAAAATTGAATTTTTGACGGAAATTCGACAGGCGCGGACCTTACAAAAATAGTGAAAATTTTGTACTATCTTAAATTGTGCTAAGAAAATATTTTTTGGCAAAATTTTTTGTTCCTTTCATGAAAAGAAGTGTTTCTCCAAAATTTTAGGCAATTTTTGGATAATTGAAATTTTGACGGAAATTCGACATGCGCGGACCTTACAAAAATAGTGAAAATTTTGTACTATCTTAAATTGTGCTAAGAAAATATTTATTGGCAAAATTATTTGTTCCACTCATCAAAAGCAGTGTTTCTCCACAAATTTAGGCAAATTTTGGAAAATTGAATTTTTGACGGAAATTCGACAGGCGCGGACCTTACAAAAATAGTGAAAATTTTGTACTATCTTAAATTGTGCTAAGAAAATATTTTTTGGCAAAATTATTTGTTCCACTCATCAAAAGAAGTGTTTCTCCAAAATTTTAGGCAATTTTTGGAAAATTGAATTTTTGACGGAAATTCGACAGGCGCGGACCTTACAAAAATAGTAAAAATTTTGTACTATCTTAAATTGTGCTAAGAAAATATTTTTTGGCAAAATTATTTGTTCCACTCATGAAAAGAAGTGTATCTTCAAAATTTTAGGCAATTTTTGGAAAATTGAAATTTTGACGGAAATTCGACAGGCGCGGACCTTACAAAAATAGTGAAAATTTTGTACTATCTTAAATTGTGCTAAGAAAATATTTTTTGGCAAAATTATTTGTTCCACTCATCAAAAGAAGTGTTTCTCCAAAATTTTAGGCAATTTTTGGAAAATTGAATTTTTGACGGAAAATCGACAGGCGCGGACCTTACAAAAATAGTGAAAATTTTGTACTATCTTAAATTGTGCTAAGAAAATATTTTTTGGCAAAATTATTTGTTCCACTCATCAAAAGAAGTGTTTCTCCAAAATTTTAGGCAATTTTTGGAAAATTGAATTTTTGACGGAAATTCGACAGGCGCGGACCTTACAAAAATAGTAAAAATTTTGTACTATCTTAAATTGTGCTAAGAAAATATTTTTTGGCAAAATTATTTGTTCCACTCATGAAAAGAAGTGTATCTCCAAAATTTTAGGCAATTTTTGGAAAATTGAAATTTTGACGGAAATTCGACAGGCGCGACCCTTACAAAAATAGTGAAAATTTTGTACTATCTTAAATTGTGCTAAGAAAATATTTTTTGGCAAAATTATTTGTTCCACTCATCAAAAGAAGTGTTTCTCCAAAATTTTAGGCAATTTTTGGAAAATTGAATTTTTGACAGAAAATCGACAGGCGCGGACCTTACAAAAATAGTGAAAATTTTGTACTATCTTAAATTGTGCTAAGAAAATATTTTTTGGCAAAATTATTTGTTCCACTCATCAAAAGCAGTGTTTCTCCACAAATTTAGGCAATTTTTGGAAAATTGAATTTTTGAAGGAAATTCGACAGATGCGGACCTTACAAAATTAGTGAAAATTTTGTACTATGTTAAATTGTGCTAAGAAAATATTTTTTGGCAAAATTATTTGTTCCACTCATCAAAAGCAGTGTTTAACCAAAATTTTAGGCAATTTTTGGAAAATTGAAATTTTGATTGAAATTCGACAGGCGCGGACCTTACAAAAATAGTGAAAATTTTGTACTATCTTATATTGTGCTAAGAAAATATTTTTTGGCAAAATTATTTGTTCCACTTATCAAAAGAAGTGTTGCTCCAAAATTTTAGGCAATTTTTGGAAAATTGAATATTTGACGGAAATTCGACAGGCGCGGAACTTACAAAAATAGTGAAAATTTTGTACTACCTTATATTGTGCTAAGAAAATATTTTTTGGCAAAATTATTTGTTCCACTCATCAAAAGAAGTGTTTCTCCACAAATTTATCAATTTTTGGAAAATTGAATATTTGACGGAAATTCGACAGGCGCGGACCTTACAAAAATAGTGAAAATTTTGTACTATCTTAAATTGTGCTAAGAAAATATTTTTTGGCAAAATTATTTGTTCCACTCATCAAAAGCAGTGTTTCTCCACAAATTTAGGCAATTTTTGAAAAATTGAATTTTTGAAGGAAATTCGACAGATGCGGACCTTACAAAATTAGTGAAAATTTTGTACTATGTTAAATTGTGCTAAGAAAATATTTTTTGGCAAAATTATTTGTTCCACTCATCAAAAGCAGTGTTTAACCAAAATTTTAGGCAATTTTTGGAAAATTGAAATTTTGATTGAAATTCGACAGGCACGGACCTTACAAAAATAGTGAAAATCTGTACTATCTTTAATTGTGCTAAGAAAATATTTTTTGGCAAAATTATTTGTTCCACTCATCAAAAGAAGTGTTTCTCCAAAAGTTTAGGCAATTTTTGGAAAATTGAATTTTTGAAGGAAATTCGACAGGCGCGGACCTTACAAAAATAGTGAAAATTTTGTACTATCTTAAATTGTGCTAAGAAAATATTTTTTGGCAAAATTATTTGTTCCACTCATCAAAAGAAGTGTTTCTCCAAAATTTTAGGCAATTTTTGGAAAATTGAATATTTGACGGAAATTCGACAGGCGCGGACCTTACAAAAATAGTGAAAATTTTGTACTATCTTAAATTGTGCTAAGAAAATATTTTTTGGCTAAATTATTTGTTCCACTCATCAAAAGCAGTGTTTCTCCACAAATTTAGGCAATTTTTGGAAAATTGAATTTTTGAAGGAAATTCGACAGATGCGGACCTCACAAAATTAGTGAAAATTTTGTACTATCTTAAATTGTGCTAAGAAAATATTTTTTGGCAAAATTATTTGTTCCACTCATCAAAAGCAGTGTTTAACCAAAATTTTAGGCAATTTTTGGAAAATTGAAATTTTGATTGAAATTCGACAGGCGCGGACCTTACAAAAATAGTGAAAATCTGTACTATCTTAAATTGTGCTAAGAAAATATTTTTTGGCAAAATTATTTGTTCCACTCATCAAAAGCAGTGTTTAACCAAAATTTTAGGCAATTTTTGGAAAATTGAAATTTTGATTGAAATTCAACAGGCGCGGACCTTACAAAAATTGTGAAAATCTGTACTATCTTAAATTGTGCTAAGAAAATATTTTTTGGCAAAATTATTTGTTCCACTCATCAAAAGTAGTGTTTTTCCAAAAGTTTAGGCAATTTTTGGAAAATTGAATTTTTGACGGAAATTCGACAGGCGCGGACCTTACAAAAATAGTGAAAATTTTGTACTATCTTAAATTGTGCTAAGAAAATATTTTTTGGCAAAATTATTTGTTCCACTCATGAAAAGAAGTGTTTCTCCAAAATTTTAGGCAATTTTTGGAAAATTGAATATTTGACGGAAATTCGACAGGCGCGGACCTTACAAAAATAGTGAAAATTTTGTACTACCTTATATTGTGCTAAGAAAATATTTTTTGGCAAAATTATTTGTTCCACTCATCAAAAGCAGTGTTTCTCCACAAATTTAGGCAATTTTTGGAAAATTGAATATTTGACGGAAATTGGACAGGCGCGGACTTTACAAAAAAAGTAAAAATTTTGTACTATCTTAAATTGTGCTAAGAAAATTTTTTTTGGCAAAATTATTTGTTCCACTCATGAAAAGAAGTGTTTCTCCAAAATTTTAGGCAATTTTTGGAAAATTGAAATTTTGACGGAAATTCGACAGGTGCGGACCTTACAAAAATAGTGAAAATTTTGTACTATCTTAAATTGTGCTAAGAAAATATTTTTTGGCAAAATTATTTGTTCCACTCATCAAAAGAAGTGTTTCTTCAAAATTTTAGGCAATTTTTGGAAAATTGAATTTTTGACGGAAATTCGACATGCGCGGACCTTACAAAAATAGTGAAAATTTTGTACTATCTTAAATTGTGCTAAGAAAATATTTTTTGGCAAAATTATTTGTTCCACTCATCAAAAGAAGTGTTTCTCCAAAATTTTAGGCAATTTTTGGAAAATTGAAATTTTGACGGAAATTCGACATGCGCGGACCTTACAAAAATAGTGAAAATTTTGTACTATCTTAAATTGTGCTAAGAAAATATTTTTTGGCAAAATAATTTGTTCCACTCATCAAAAGCAGTGTTTCTCCACAAATTTAGGCAAATTTTGGAAAATTGAATTTTTGACGGAAATTCGACAGGCGCGGACCTTACAAAAATAGTGAAAATTTTGTACTATCTTAAATTGTGCTAAGAAAATATTTTTTGGCAAAATTATTTGTTCCACTCATCAAAAGAAGTGTTTCTCCAAAATTTTAGGCAATTTTTGGAAAATTGAATTTTTGACGGAAATTCGACAGGCGCGGACCTTACAAAAATAGTAAAAATTTTGTACTATCTTAAATTGTGCTAAGAAAATATTTTTTGGCAAAATTATTTGTTCCACTCATGAAAAGAAGTGTATCTCCAAAATTTTAGGCAATTTTTGGAAAATTGAAATTTTGACGGAAATTCGACAGGCGCGGACCTTACAAAAATAGTGAAAATTTTGTACTATCTTAAATTGTGCTAAGAAAATATTTTTTGGCAAAATTATTTGTTCCACTCATCAAAAGAAGTGTTTCTCCAAAATTTTAGGCAATTTTTGGAAAATTGAATTTTTGACGGAAAATCGACAGGCGCGGACCTTACAAAAATAGTGAAAATTTTGTACTATCTTTAATTGTGCTAAGAAAATATTTTTTGGCAAAATTATTTGTTCCACTCATGAAAAGAAGTGTTTCTCCACAAATTTAGGCAATTTTTGGAAAATTGAATATTTGACGGAAATTCGACAGGCGCGGAACTTACAAAAATAGTGAAAATTTTGTACTACCTTATATTGTGCTAAGAAAATATTTTTTGGCAAAATTATTTGTTCCACTCATCAAAAGAAGTGTTTCACCACAAATTTATCAATTTTTGGAAAATTGAATATTTGACGGAAATTCGACAGGCGCGGACCTTACAAAAATAGTGAAAATTTTGTACTATCTTAAATTGTGCTAAGAAAATATTTTTTGGCAAAATTATTTGTTCCACTCATCAAAAGCAGTGTTTCTCCACAAATTTAGGCAATTTTTGAAAAATTGAATTTTTGAAGGAAATTCGACAGATGCGGACCTTACAAAATTAGTGAAAATTTTGTACTATGTTAAATTGTGCTAAGAAAATATTTTTTGGCAAAATTATTTGTTCCACTCATCAAAAGCAGTGTTTAACCAAAATTTTAGGCAATTTTTGGAAAATTGAAATTTTGATTGAAATTCGACAGGCACGGACCTTACAAAAATAGTGAAAATCTGTACTATCTTTAATTGTGCTAAGAAAATATTTTTTGGCAAAATTATTTGTTCCACTCATCAAAAGAAGTGTTTCTCCAAAAGTTTAGGCAATTTTTGGAAAATTGAATTTTTGAAGGAAATTCGACAGGCGCGGACCTTACAAAAATAGTGAAAATTTTGTACTATCTTAAATTGTGCTAAGAAAATATTTTTTGGCAAAATTATTTGTTCCACTCATCAAAAGAAGTGTTTCTCCAAAATTTTAGGCAATTTTTGGAAAATTGAATATTTGACGGAAATTCGACAGGCGTGGACCTTACAAAAATAGTGAAAATTTTGTACTATCTTAAATTGTGCTAAGAAAATATTTTTTGGCAAAATTATTTGTTCCACTTATCAAAAGAAGTGTTGCTCCAAAATTTTAGGCAATTTTTGGAAAATTGAATATTTGACGGAAATTCGACAGGCGCGGACCTTACAAAAATAGTGAAAATTTTGTACTACCTTATATTGTGCTAAGAAAATATTTTTTGGCAAAATTATTTGTTCCACTCATCAAAAGCAGTGTTTCTCCACAAATTTAGGCAATTTTTGGAAAATTGAATATTTGACGGAAATTGGACAGGCGCGGACCTTACAAAAAAAGTAAAAATTTTGTACTATCTTAAATTGTGCTAAGAAAATTTTTTTTGGCAAAATTATTTGTTCCACTCATGAAAAGAAGTGTTTCTCCAAAATTTTAGGCAATTTTTGGAAAATTGAAATTTTGACGGAAATTCGACAGGTGCGGACCTTACAAAAATAATGAAAATTTTGTACTATCTTAAATTGTGCTAAGAAAATATTTTTTGGCAAAAATTATTTGTTCCACTCATCAAAAGAAGTGTTTCTTCAAAATTTTAGGCAATTTTTGGAAAATTGAATTTTTGACGGAAATTCGACAGGCGCGGACCTTACAAAAATAGTGAAAATTTTGTACTATCTTAAATTGTGCTAAGAAAATATTTTTTGGCAAAATTTTTTGTTCCTTTCATGAAAAGAAGTGTTTCTCCAAAATTTTAGGCAATTTTTGGATAATTGAAATTTTGACGGAAATTCGACATGCGCGGACCTTACAAAAATAGTGAAAATTTTGTACTATCTTAAATTGTGCTAAGAAAATATTTATTGGCAAAATTATTTGTTCCACTCATCAAAAGCAGTGTTTCTCCACAAATTTAGGCAAATTTTGGAAAATTGAATTTTTGACGGAAATTCGACAGGCGCGGACCTTACAAAAATAGTGAAAATTTTGTACTATCTTAAATTGTGCTAAGAAAATATTTTTTGGCAAAATTATTTGTTCCACTCATCAAAAGAAGTGTTTCTCCAAAATTTTAGGCAATTTTTGGAAAATTGAATTTTTGACGGAAATTCGACAGGCGCGGACCTTACAAAAATAGTAAAAATTTTGTACTATCTTAAATTGTGCTAAGAAAATATTTTTTGGCAAAATTATTTGTTCCACTCATGAAAAGAAGTGTATCTTCAAAATTTTAGGCAATTTTTGGAAAATTGAAATTTTGACGGAAATTCGACAGGCGCGGACCTTACAAAAATAGTGAAAATTTTGTACTATCTTAAATTGTGCTAAGAAAATATTTTTTGGCAAAATTATTTGTTCCACTCATCAAAAGAAGTGTTTCTCCAAAATTTTAGGCAATTTTTGGAAAATTGAATTTTTGACGGAAAATCGACAGGCGCGGACCTTACAAAAATAGTGAAAATTTTGTACTATCTTAAATTGTGCTAAGAAAATATTTTGTGGCAAAATTATTTGTTCCACTCATCAAAAGAAGTGTTTCTCCAAAATTTTAGGCAATTTTTGGAAAATTGAATTTTTGACGGAAATTCGACAGGCGCGGACCTTACAAAAATAGTAAAAATTTTGTACTATCTTAAATTGTGCTAAGAAAATATTTTTTGGCAAAATTATTTGTTCCACTCATGAAAAGAAGTGTATCTCCAAAATTTTAGGCAATTTTTGGAAAATTGAAATTTTGACGGAAATTCGACAGGCGCGACCCTTACAAAAATAGTGAAAATTTTGTACTATCTTAAATTGTGCTAAGAAAATATTTTTTGGCAAAATTATTTGTTCCACTCATCAAAAGAAGTGTTTCTCCAAAATTTTAGGCAATTTTTGGAAAATTGAATTTTTGACAGAAAATCGACAGGCGCGGACCTTACAAAAATAGTGAAAATTTTGTACTATCTTAAATTGTGCTAAGAAAATATTTTTTGGCAAAATTATTTGTTCCACTCATCAAAAGCAGTGTTTCTCCACAAATTTAGGCAATTTTTGGAAAATTGAATTTTTGAAGGAAATTCGACAGATGCGGACCTTACAAAATTAGTGAAAATTTTGTACTATGTTAAATTGTGCTAAGAAAATATTTTTTGGCAAAATTATTTGTTCCACTCATCAAAAGCAGTGTTTAACCAAAATTTTAGGCAATTTTTGGAAAATTGAAATTTTGATTGAAATTCGACAGGCGCGGACCTTACAAAAATAGTGAAAATTTTGTACTATCTTATATTGTGCTAAGAAAATATTTTTTGGCAAAATTATTTGTTCCACTTATCAAAAGAAGTGTTGCTCCAAAATTTTAGGCAATTTTTGGAAAATTGAATATTTGACGGAAATTCGACAGGCGCGGAACTTACAAAAATAGTGAAAATTTTGTACTACCTTATATTGTGCTAAGAAAATATTTTTTGGCAAAATTATTTGTTCCACTCATCAAAAGAAGTGTTTCTCCACAAATTTATCAATTTTTGGAAAATTGAATATTTGACGGAAATTCGACAGGCGCGGACCTTACAAAAATAGTGAAAATTTTGTACTATCTTAAATTGTGCTAAGAAAATATTTTTTGGCAAAATTATTTGTTCCACTCATCAAAAGCAGTGTTTCTCCACAAATTTAGGCAATTTTTGAAAAATTGAATTTTTGAAGGAAATTCGACAGATGCGGACCTTACAAAATTAGTGAAAATTTTGTACTATGTTAAATTGTGCTAAGAAAATATTTTTTGGCAAAATTATTTGTTCCACTCATCAAAAGCAGTGTTTAACCAAAATTTTAGGCAATTTTTGGAAAATTGAAATTTTGATTGAAATTCGACAGGCACGGACCTTACAAAAATAGTGAAAATCTGTACTATCTTTAATTGTGCTAAGAAAATATTTTTTGGCAAAATTATTTGTTCCACTCATCAAAAGAAGTGTTTCTCCAAAAGTTTAGGCAATTTTTGGAAAATTGAATTTTTGAAGGAAATTCGACAGGCGCGGACCTTACAAAAATAGTGAAAATTTTGTACTATCTTAAATTGTGCTAAGAAAATATTTTTTGGCAAAATTATTTGTTCCACTCATCAAAAGAAGTGTTTCTCCAAAATTTTAGGCAATTTTTGGAAAATTGAATATTTGACGGAAATTCGACAGGCGCGGACCTTACAAAAATAGTGAAAATTTTGTACTATCTTAAATTGTGCTAAGAAAATATTTTTTGGCTAAATTATTTGTTCCACTCATCAAAAGCAGTGTTTCTCCACAAATTTAGGCAATTTTTGGAAAATTGAATTTTTGAAGGAAATTCGACAGATGCGGACCTCACAAAATTAGTGAAAATTTTGTACTATCTTAAATTGTGCTAAGAAAATATTTTTTGGCAAAATTATTTGTTCCACTCATCAAAAGCAGTGTTTAACCAAAATTTTAGGCAATTTTTGGAAAATTGAAATTTTGATTGAAATTCGACAGGCGCGGACCTTACAAAAATAGTGAAAATCTGTACTATCTTAAATTGTGCTAAGAAAATATTTTTTGGCAAAATTATTTGTTCCACTCATCAAAAGCAGTGTTTAACCAAAATTTTAGGCAATTTTTGGAAAATTGAAATTTTGATTGAAATTCGACAGGCGCGGACCTTACAAAAATTGTGAAAATCTGTACTATCTTAAATTGTGCTAAGAAAATATTTTTTGGCAAAATTATTTGTTCCACTCATCAAAAGTAGTGTTTTTCCAAAAGTTTAGGCAATTTTTGGAAAATTGAATTTTTGACGGAAATTCGACAGGCGCGGACCTTACAAAAATAGTGAAAATTTTGTACTATCTTAAATTGTGCTAAGAAAATATTTTTTGGCAAAATTATTTGTTCCACTCATGAAAAGAAGTGTTTCTCCAAAATTTTAGGCAATTTTTGGAAAATTGAATATTTGACGGAAATTCGACAGGCGCGGACCTTACAAAAATAGTGAAAATTTTGTACTACCTTATATTGTGCTAAGAAAATATTTTTTGGCAAAATTATTTGTTCCACTCATCAAAAGCAGTGTTTCTCCACAAATTTAGGCAATTTTTGGAAAATTGAATATTTGACGGAAATTGGACAGGCGCGGACTTTACAAAAAAAGTAAAAATTTTGTACTATCTTAAATTGTGCTAAGAAAATTTTTTTTGGCAAAATTATTTGTTCCACTCATGAAAAGAAGTGTTTCTCCAAAATTTTAGGCAATTTTTGGAAAATTGAAATTTTGACGGAAATTCGACAGGTGCGGACCTTACAAAAATAGTGAAAATTTTGTACTATCTTAAATTGTGCTAAGAAAATATTTTTTGGCAAAATTATTTGTTCCACTCATCAAAAGAAGAGTTTCTTCAAAATTTTAGGCAATTTTTGGAAAATTGAATTTTTGACGGAAATTCGACATGCGCGGACCTTACAAAAATAGTGAAAATTTTGTACTATCTTAAATTGTGCTAAGAAAATATTTTTTGGCAAAATTATTTGTTCCACTCATCAAAAGAAGTGTTTCTCCAAAATTTTAGGCAATTTTTGGAAAATTGAAATTTTGACGGAAATTCGACATGCGCGGACCTTACAAAAATAGTGAAAATTTTGTACTATCTTAAATTGTGCTAAGAAAATATTTTTTGGCAAAATAATTTGTTCCACTCATCAAAAGCAGTGTTTCTCCACAAATTTAGGCAAATTTTGGAAAATTGAATTTTTGACGGAAATTCGACAGGCGCGGACCTTACAAAAATAGTGAAAATTTTGTACTATCTTAAATTGTGCTAAGAAAATATTTTTTGGCAAAATTATTTGTTCCACTCATCAAAAGAAGTGTTTCTCCAAAATTTTAGGCAATTTTTGGAAAATTGAATTTTTGACGGAAATTCGACAGGCGCGGACCTTACAAAAATAGTAAAAATTTTGTACTATCTTAAATTGTGCTAAGAAAATATTTTTTGGCAAAATTATTTGTTCCACTCATGAAAAGAAGTGTATCTCCAAAATTTTAGGCAATTTTTGGAAAATTGAAATTTTGACGGAAATTCGACAGGCGCGGACCTTACAAAAATAGTGAAAATTTTGTACTATCTTAAATTGTGCTAAGAAAATATTTTTTGGCAAAATTATTTGTTCCACTCATCAAAAGAAGTGTTTCTCCAAAATTTTAGGCAATTTTTGGAAAATTGAATTTTTGACGGAAAATCGACAGGCGCGGACCTTACAAAAATAGTGAAAATTTTGTACTATCTTAAATTGTGCTAAGAAAATATTTTTTGGCAAAATTATTTGTTCCACTCATCAAAAGAAGTGTTTCTCCAAAATTTTAGGCAATTTTTGGAAAATTGAATTTTTGACGGAAATTCGACAGGCGCGGACCTTACAAAAATAGTAAAAATTTTGTACTATCTTAAATTGTGCTAAGAAAATATTTTTTGGCAAAATTATTTGTTCCACTCATGAAAAGAAGTGTATCTCCAAAATTTTAGGCAATTTTTGGAAAATTGAAATTTTGACGGAAATTCGACAGGCGCGGACCTTACAAAAATAGTGAAAATTTTGTACTATCTTAAATTGTGCTAAGAAAATATTTTTTGGCAAAATTATTTGTTCCACTCATCAAAAGAAGTGTTTCTCCAAAATTTTAGGCAATTTTTGGAAAATTGAATTGTTGACAGAAAATCGACAGGCGCGGACCTTACAAAAATAGTGAAAATTTTGTACTATCTTAAATTGTGCTAAGAAAATATTTTTTGGCAAAATTATTTGTTCCACTCATCAAAAGCAGTGTTTCTCCACAAATTTAGGCAATTTTTGGAAAATTGAATTTTTGAAGGAAATTCGACAGATGCGGACCTTACAAAATTAGTGAAAATTTTGTACTATGTTAAATTGTGCTAAGAAAATATTTTTTTGGCAAAATTATTTGTTCCACTCATCAAAAGCAGTGTTTAACCAAAATTTTAGGCAATTTTTGGAAAATTGAAATTTTGATTGAAATTCGACAGGCGCGGACCTTACAAAAATAGTGAAAATTTTGTACTATCTTATATTGTGCTAAGAAAATATTTTTTGGCAAAATTATTTGTTCCACTTATCAAAAGAAGTGTTGCTCCAAAATTTTAGGCAATTTTTGGAAAATTGAATATTTGACGGAAATTCGACAGGCGCGGAACTTACAAAAATAGTGAAAATTTTGTACTACCTTATATTGTGCTAAGAAAATATTTTTTGGCAAAATTATTTGTTCCACTCATCAAAAGAAGTGTTTCTCCACAAATTTATCAATTTTTGGAAAATTGAATATTTGACGGAAATTCGACAGGCGCGGAACTTACAAAAATAGTGAAAATTTTGTACTATCTTAAATTGTGCTAAGAAAATATTTTTTGGCAAAATTATTTGTTCCACTCATCAAAAGCAGTGTTTCTCCACAAATTTAGGCAATTTTTGAAAAATTGAATTTTTGAAGGAAATTCGACAGATGCGGACCTTACAAAATTAGTGAAAATTTTGTACTATGTTAAATTGTGCTAAGAAAATATTTTTTGGCAAAATTATTTGTTCCACTCATCAAAAGCAGTGTTTAACCAAAATTTTAGGCAATTTTTGGAAAATTGAAATTTTGATTGAAATTCGACAGGCACGGACCTTACAAAAATAGTGAAAATCTGTACTATCTTTAATTGTGCTAAGAAAATATTTTTTGGCAAAATTATTTGTTCCACTCATCAAAAGAAGTGTTTCTCCAAAAGTTTAGGCAATTTTTGGAAAATTGAATTTTTGAAGGAAATTCGACAGGCGCGGACCTTACAAAAATAGTGAAAATTTTGTACTATCTTAAATTGTGCTAAGAAAATATTTTTTGGCAAAATTATTTGTTCCACTCATCAAAAGAAGTGTTTCTCCAAAATTTTAGGCAATTTTTGGAAAATTGAATATTTGACGGAAATTCGACAGGCGCGGACCTTACAAAAATAGTGAAAATTTTGTACTATCTTAAATTGTGCTAAGAAAATATTTTTTGGCTAAATTATTTGTTCCACTCATCAAAAGCAGTGTTTCTCCACAAATTTAGGCAATTTTTGGAAAATTGAATTTTTGAAGGAAATTCGACAGATGCGGACCTCACAAAATTAGTGAAAATTTTGTACTATCTTAAATTGTGCTAAGAAAATATTTTTTGGCAAAATTATTTGTTCCACTCATCAAAAGAAGTGTTTCTCCAAAATTTTAGGCAATTTTTGGAAAATTGAAATTTTGACGGAAATTCGACAGGTGCGGACCTTACAAAATTAGTGAAAATTTTGTACTATCTTAAATTGTGCTAAGAAAATATTTTTTGGCAAAATTATTTGTTCCACTCATGAAAAGAAGTGTTTCTCCAAAATTTTAGGCAATTTTTGGAAAATTGAATATTTGACGGAAATTCGACAGGCGCGGACCTTACAAAAATAGTGAAAATTTTGTACTACCTTATATTGTGCTAAGAAAATATTTTTTGGCAAAATTATTTGTTCCACTCATCAAAAGCAGTGTTTCTCCACAAATTTAGGCAATTTTTGGAAAATTGAATATTTGACGGAAATTGGACAGGCGCGGACTTTACAAAAAAAGTAAAAATTTTGTACTATCTTAAATTGTGCTAAGAAAATTTTTTTTGGCAAAATTATTTGTTCCACTCATGAAAAGAAGTGTTTCTCCAAAATTTTAGGCAATTTTTGGAAAATTGAAATTTTGACGGAAATTCGACAGGTGCGGACCTTACAAAAATAGTGAAAATTTTGTACTATCTTAAATTGTGCTAAGAAAATATTTTTTGGCAAAATTATTTGTTCCACTCATCAAAAGAAGTGTTTCTTCAAAATTTTAGGCAATTTTTGGAAAATTGAATTTTTGACGGAAATTCGACATGCGCGGACCTTACAAAAATAGTGAAAATTTTGTACTATCTTAAATTGTGCTAAGAAAATATTTTTTGGCAAAATTATTTGTTCCACTCATCAAAAGAAGTGTTTCTCCAAAATTTTAGGCAATTTTTGGAAAATTGAAATTTTGACGGAAATTCGACATGCGCGGACCTTACAAAAATAGTGAAAATTTTGTACTATCTTAAATTGTGCTAAGAAAATATTTTTTGGCAAAATAATTTGTTCCACTCATCAAAAGCAGTGTTTCTCCACAAATTTAGGCAAATTTTGGAAAATTGAATTTTTGACGGAAATTCGACAGGCGCGGACCTTACAAAAATAGTGAAAATTTTGTACTATCTTAAATTGTGCTAAGAAAATATTTTTTGGCAAAATTATTTGTTCCACTCATCAAAAGAAGTGTTTCTCCAAAATTTTAGGCAATTTTTGGAAAATTGAATTTTTGACGGAAATTCGACAGGCGCGGACCTTACAAAAATAGTAAAAATTTTGTACTATCTTAAATTGTGCTAAGAAAATATTTTTTGGCAAAATTATTTGTTCCACTCATGAAAAGAAGTGTATCTCCAAAATTTTAGGCAATTTTTGGAAAATTGAAATTTTGACGGAAATTCGACAGGCGCGGACCTTACAAAAATAGTGAAAATTTTGTACTATCTTAAATTGTGCTAAGAAAATATTTTTTGGCAAAATTATTTGTTCCACTCATCAAAAGAAGTGTTTCTCCAAAATTTTAGGCAATTTTTGGAAAATTGAATTTTTGACGGAAAATCGACAGGCGCGGACCTTACAAAAATAGTGAAAATTTTGTACTATCTTAAATTGTGCTAAGAAAATATTTTTTGGCAAAATTATTTGTTCCACTCATCAAAAGAAGTGTTTCTCCAAAATTTTAGGCAATTTTTGGAAAATTGAATTTTTGACGGAAATTCGACAGGCGCGGACCTTACAAAAATAGTAAAAATTTTGTACTATCTTAAATTGTGCTAAGAAAATATTTTTTGGCAAAATTATTTGTTCCACTCATGAAAAGAAGTGTATCTCCAAAATTTTAGGCAATTTTTGGAAAATTGAAATTTTGACGGAAATTCGACAGGCGCGGACCTTACAAAAATAGTGAAAATTTTGTACTATCTTAAATTGTGCTAAGAAAATATTTTTTGGCAAAATTATTTGTTCCACTCATCAAAAGAAGTGTTTCTCCAAAATTTTAGGCAATTTTTGGAAAATTGAATTGTTGACAGAAAATCGACAGGCGCGGACCTTACAAAAATAGTGAAAATTTTGTACTATCTTAAATTGTGCTAAGAAAATATTTTTTGGCAAAATTATTTGTTCCACTCATCAAAAGCAGTGTTTCTCCACAAATTTAGGCAATTTTTGGAAAATTGAATTTTTGAAGGAAATTCGACAGATGCGGACCTTACAAAATTAGTGAAAATTTTGTACTATGTTAAATTGTGCTAAGAAAATATTTTTTTGGCAAAATTATTTGTTCCACTCATCAAAAGCAGTGTTTAACCAAAATTTTAGGCAATTTTTGGAAAATTGAAATTTTGATTGAAATTCGACAGGCGCGGACCTTACAAAAATAGTGAAAATTTTGTACTATCTTATATTGTGCTAAGAAAATATTTTTTGGCAAAATTATTTGTTCCACTTATCAAAAGAAGTGTTGCTCCAAAATTTTAGGCAATTTTTGGAAAATTGAATATTTGACGGAAATTCGACAGGCGCGGAACTTACAAAAATAGTGAAAATTTTGTACTACCTTATATTGTGCTAAGAAAATATTTTTTGGCAAAATTATTTGTTCCACTCATCAAAAGAAGTGTTTCTCCACAAATTTATCAATTTTTGGAAAATTGAATATTTGACGGAAATTCGACAGGCGCGGAACTTACAAAAATAGTGAAAATTTTGTACTATCTTAAATTGTGCTAAGAAAATATTTTTTGGCAAAATTATTTGTTCCACTCATCAAAAGCAGTGTTTCTCCACAAATTTAGGCAATTTTTGAAAAATTGAATTTTTGAAGGAAATTCGACAGATGCGGACCTTACAAAATTAGTGAAAATTTTGTACTATGTTAAATTGTGCTAAGAAAATATTTTTTGGCAAAATTATTTGTTCCACTCATCAAAAGCAGTGTTTAACCAAAATTTTAGGCAATTTTTGGAAAATTGAAATTTTGATTGAAATTCGACAGGCACGGACCTTACAAAAATAGTGAAAATCTGTACTATCTTTAATTGTGCTAAGAAAATATTTTTTGGCAAAATTATTTGTTCCACTCATCAAAAGAAGTGTTTCTCCAAAAGTTTAGGCAATTTTTGGAAAATTGAATTTTTGAAGGAAATTCGACAGGCGCGGACCTTACAAAAATAGTGAAAATTTTGTACTATCTTAAATTGTGCTAAGAAAATATTTTTTGGCAAAATTATTTGTTCCACTCATCAAAAGAAGTGTTTCTCCAAAATTTTAGGCAATTTTTGGAAAATTGAATATTTGACGGAAATTCGACAGGCGCGGACCTTACAAAAATAGTGAAAATTTTGTACTATCTTAAATTGTGCTAAGAAAATATTTTTTGGCTAAATTATTTGTTCCACTCATCAAAAGCAGTGTTTCTCCACAAATTTAGGCAATTTTTGGAAAATTGAATTTTTGAAGGAAATTCGACAGATGCGGACCTCACAAAATTAGTGAAAATTTTGTACTATCTTAAATTGTGCTAAGAAAATATTTTTTGGCAAAATTATTTGTTCCACTCATCAAAAGAAGTGTTTCTCCAAAATTTTAGGCAATTTTTGGAAAATTGAAATTTTGACGGAAATTCGACAGGTGCGGACCTTACAAAATTAGTGAAAATTTTGTACTATCTTAAATTGTGCTAAGAAAATATTTTTTGGCAAAATTATTTGTTCCACTTATCAAAAGAAGTGTTGCTCCAAAATTTTAGGCAATTTTTGGAAAATTGAATATTTGACGGAAATTCGACAGGCGCGGAACTTACAAAAATAGTGAAAATTTTGTACTACCTTATATTGTGCTAAGAAAATATTTTTTGGCAAAATTATTTGTTCCACTCATCAAAAGAAGTGTTCATCCACAAATTTATCAATTTTTGGAAAATTGAATATTTGACGGAAATTCGACAGGCGCGGACCTTACAAAAATAGTGAAAATTTTGTACTATCTTAAATTGTGCTAAGAAAATATTTTTTGGCAAAATTATTTGTTCCACTCATCAAAAGCAGTGTTTCTCCACAAATTTAGGCAATTTTTGAAAAATTGAATTTTTGAAGGAAATTCGACAGATGCGGACCTTACAAAATTAGTGAAAATTTTGTACTATGTTAAATTGTGCTAAGAAAATATTTTTTGGCAAAATTTTTTGTTCCACTCATCAAAAGCAGTGTTTAACCAAAATTTTAGGCAATTTTTGGAAAATTGAAATTTTGATTGAAATTCGACAGGCACGGACCTTACAAAAATAGTGAAAATCTGTACTATCTTTAATTGTGCTAAGAAAATATTTTTTGGCAAAATTATTTGTTCCACTCATCAAAAGAAGTGTTTCTCCAAAAGTTTAGGCAATTTTTGGAAAATTGAATTTTTGACAGAAAATCGACAGGCGCGGACCTTACAAAAATAGTGAAAATTTTGTACTATCTTAAATTGTGCTAAGAAAATATTTTTTGGCAAAATTATTTGTTCCACTCATCAAAAGCAGTGTTTCTCCACAAATTTAGGCAATTTTTGGAAAATTGAATTTTTGAAGGAAATTCGACAGATGCGGACCTTACAAAATTAGTGAAAATTTTGTACTATGTTAAATTGTGCTAAGAAAATATTTTTTGGCAAAATTATTTGTTCCACTCATCAAAAGCAGTGTTTAACCAAAATTTTAGGCAATTTTTGGAAAATTGAAATTTTGATTGAAATTCGACAGGCGCGGACCTTACAAAAATAGTGAAAATTTTGTACTATCTTATATTGTGCTAAGAAAATATTTTTTGGCAAAATTATTTGTTCCACTTATCAAAAGAAGTGTTGCTCCAAAATTTTAGGCAATTTTTGGAAAATTGAATATTTGACGGAAATTCGACAGGCGCGGAACTTACAAAAATAGTGAAAATTTTGTACTACCTTATATTGTGCTAAGAAAATATTTTTTGGCAAAATTATTTGTTCCACTCATCAAAAGAAGTGTTTCTCCACAAATTTATCAATTTTTGGAAAATTGAATATTTGACGGAAATTCGACAGGCGCGGACCTTACAAAAATAGTGAAAATTTTGTACTATCTTAAATTGTGCTAAGAAAATATTTTTTGGCAAAATTATTTGTTCCACTCATCAAAAGCAGTGTTTCTCCACAAATTTAGGCAATTTTTGAAAAATTGAATTTTTGAAGGAAATTCGACAGATGCGGACCTTACAAAATTAGTGAAAATTTTGTACTATGTTAAATTGTGCTAAGAAAATATTTTTTGGCAAAATTATTTGTTCCACTCATCAAAAGCAGTGTTTAACCAAAATTTTAGGCAATTTTTGGAAAATTGAAATTTTGATTGAAATTCGACAGGCACGGACCTTACAAAAATAGTGAAAATCTGTACTATCTTTAATTGTGCTAAGAAAATATTTTTTGGCAAAATTATTTGTTCCACTCATCAAAAGAAGTGTTTCTCCAAAAGTTTAGGCAATTTTTGGAAAATTGAATTTTTGAAGGAAATTCGACAGGCGCGGACCTTACAAAAATAGTGAAAATTTTGTACTATCTTAAATTGTGCTAAGAAAATATTTTTTGGCAAAATTATTTGTTCCACTCATCAAAAGAAGTGTTTCTCCAAAATTTTAGGCAATTTTTGGAAAATTGAATATTTGACGGAAATTCGACAGGCGCGGACCTTACAAAAATAGTGAAAATTTTGTACTATCTTAAATTGTGCTAAGAAAATATTTTTTGGCTAAATTATTTGTTCCACTCATCAAAAGCAGTGTTTCTCCACAAATTTAGGCAATTTTTGGAAAATTGAATTTTTGAAGGAAATTCGACAGATGCGGACCTCACAAAATTAGTGAAAATTTTGTACTATCTTAAATTGTGCTAAGAAAATATTTTTTGGCAAAATTATTTGTTCCACTCATCAAAAGCAGTGTTTAACCAAAATTTTA
This sequence comes from Loripinus fragilis, assembly GCA_964019695.1. Classification (NCBI taxonomy): domain Eukaryota; kingdom Metazoa; phylum Mollusca; class Bivalvia; order Lucinida; family Lucinidae; genus Loripinus; species Loripinus fragilis. The sequence continues at coordinate 69,417,327 of OZ026518.1, forward strand.
GGCAATTTTTGGAAAATTGAAATTTTGATTGAAATTCGACAGGCGCGGACCTTACAAAAATAGTGAAAATCTGTACTATCTTAAATTGTGCTAAGAAAATATTTTTTGGCAAAATTATTTGTTCCACTCATCAAAAGCAGTGTTTAACCAAAATTTTAGGCAATTTTTGGAAAATTGAAATTTTGATTGAAATTCGACAGGCGCGGACCTTACAAAAATTGTGAAAATCTGTACTATCTTAAATTGTGCTAAGAAAATATTTTTTGGCAAAATTATTTGTTCCACTCATCAAAAGTAGTGTTTTTCCAAAAGTTTAGGCAATTTTTGGAAAATTGAATTTTTGACGGAAATTCGACAGGCGCGGACCTTACAAAAATAGTGAAAATTTTGTACTATCTTAAATTGTGCTAAGAAAATATTTTTTGGCAAAATTATTTGTTCCACTCATGAAAAGAAGTGTTTCTCCAAAATTTTAGGCAATTTTTGGAAAATTGAATATTTGACGGAAATTCGACAGGCGCGGACCTTACAAAAATAGTGAAAATTTTGTACTACCTTATATTGTGCTAAGAAAATATTTTTTGGCAAAATTATTTGTTCCACTCATCAAAAGCAGTGTTTCTCCACAAATTTAGGCAATTTTTGGAAAATTGAATATTTGACGGAAATTGGACAGGCGCGGACTTTACAAAAAAAGTAAAAATTTTGTACTATCTTAAATTGTGCTAAGAAAATTTTTTTTGGCAAAATTATTTGTTCCACTCATGAAAAGAAGTGTTTCTCCAAAATTTTAGGCAATTTTTGGAAAATTGAAATTTTGACGGAAATTCGACAGGTGCGGACCTTACAAAAATAGTGAAAATTTTGTACTATCTTAAATTGTGCTAAGAAAATATTTTTTGGCAAAATTATTTGTTCCACTCATCAAAAGAAGTGTTTCTTCAAAATTTTAGGCAATTTTTGGAAAATTGAATTTTTGACGGAAATTCGACATGCGCGGACCTTACAAAAATAGTGAAAATTTTGTACTATCTTAAATTGTGCTAAGAAAATATTTTTTGGCAAAATTATTTGTTCCACTCATCAAAAGAAGTGTTTCTCCAAAATTTTAGGCAATTTTTGGAAAATTGAAATTTTGACGGAAATTCGACATGCGCGGACCTTACAAAAATAGTGAAAATTTTGTACTATCTTAAATTGTGCTAAGAAAATATTTTTTGGCAAAATTATTTGTTCCACTCATCAAAAGCAGTGTTTCTCCACAAATTTAGGCAAATTTTGGAAAATTGAATTTTTGACGGAAATTCGACAGGCGCGGACCTTACAAAAATAGTGAAAATTTTGTACTATCTTAAATTGTGCTAAGAAAATATTTTTTGGCAAAATTATTTGTTCCACTCATCAAAAGAAGTGTTTCTCCAAAATTTTAGGCAATTTTTGGAAAATTGAATTTTTGACGGAAATTCGACAGGCGCGGACCTTACAAAAATAGTAAAAATTTTGTACTATCTTAAATTGTGCTAAGAAAATATTTTTTGGCAAAATTATTTGTTCCACTCATGAAAAGAAGTGTATCTCCAAAATTTTAGGCAATTTTTGGAAAATTGAAATTTTGACGGAAATTCGACAGGCGCGGACCTTACAAAAATAGTGAAAATTTTGTACTATCTTAAATTGTGCTAAGAAAATATTTTTTGGCAAAATTATTTGTTCCACTCATCAAAAGAAGTGTTTCTCCAAAATTTTAGGCAATTTTTGGAAAATTGAATTTTTGACGGAAAATCGACAGGCGCGGACCTTACAAAAATAGTGAAAATTTTGTACTATCTTAAATTGTGCTAAGAAAATATTTTTTGGCAAAATTATTTGTTCCACTCATCAAAAGAAGTGTTTCTCCAAAATTTTAGGCAATTTTTGGAAAATTGAATTTTTGACGGAAATTCGACAGGCGCGGACCTTACAAAAATAGTAAAAATTTTGTACTATCTTAAATTGTGCTAAGAAAATATTTTTTGGCAAAATTATTTGTTCCACTCATGAAAAGAAGTGTATCTCCAAAATTTTAGGCAATTTTTGGAAAATTGAAATTTTGACGAAAATTCGACAGGCGCGGACCTTACAAAAATAGTGAAAATTTTGTACTATCTTAAATTGTGCTAAGAAAATATTTTTTGGCAAAATTATTTGTTCCACTCATCAAAAGAAGTGTTTCTCCAAAATTTTAGGCAATTTTTGGAAAATTGAATTGTTGACAGAAAATCGACAGGCGCGGACCTTACAAAAATAGTGAAAATTTTGTACTATCTTAAATTGTGCTAAGAAAATATTTTTTGGCAAAATTATTTGTTCCACTCATCAAAAGCAGTGTTTCTCCACAAATTTAGGCAATTTTTGGAAAATTGAATTTTTGAAGGAAATTCGACAGATGCGGACCTTACAAAATTAGTGAAAATTTTGTACTATGTTAAATTGTGCTAAGAAAATATTTTTTGGCAAAATTATTTGTTCCACTCATCAAAAGCAGTGTTTAACCAAAATTTTAGGCAATTTTTGGAAAATTGAAATTTTGATTGAAATTCGACAGGCGCGGACCTTACAAAAATAGTGAAAATTTTGTACTATCTTATATTGTGCTAAGAAAATATTTTTTGGCAAAATTATTTGTTCCACTTATCAAAAGAAGTGTTGCTCCAAAATTTTAGGCAATTTTTGGAAAATTGAATATTTGACGGAAATTCGACAGGCGCGGAACTTACAAAAATAGTGAAAATTTTGTACTACCTTATATTGTGCTAAGAAAATATTTTTTGGCAAAATTATTTGTTCCACTCATCAAAAGAAGTGTTTCTCCACAAATTTATCAATTTTTGGAAAATTGAATATTTGACGGAAATTCGACAGGCGCGGAACTTACAAAAATAGTGAAAATTTTGTACTATCTTAAATTGTGCTAAGAAAATATTTTTTGGCAAAATTATTTGTTCCACTCATCAAAAGCAGTGTTTCTCCACAAATTTAGGCAATTTTTGAAAAATTGAATTTTTGAAGGAAATTCGACAGATGCGGACCTTACAAAATTAGTGAAAATTTTGTACTATGTTAAATTGTGCTAAGAAAATATTTTTTGGCAAAATTATTTGTTCCACTCATCAAAAGCAGTGTTTAACCAAAATTTTAGGCAATTTTTGGAAAATTGAAATTTTGATTGAAATTCGACAGGCACGGACCTTACAAAAATAGTGAAAATCTGTACTATCTTTAATTGTGCTAAGAAAATATTTTTTGGCAAAATTATTTGTTCCACTCATCAAAAGAAGTGTTTCTCCAAAAGTTTAGGCAATTTTTGGAAAATTGAATTTTTGAAGGAAATTCGACAGGCGCGGACCTTACAAAAATAGTGAAAATTTTGTACTATCTTAAATTGTGCTAAGAAAATATTTTTTGGCAAAATTATTTGTTCCACTCATCAAAAGAAGTGTTTCTCCAAAATTTTAGGCAATTTTTGGAAAATTGAATATTTGACGGAAATTCGACAGGCGCGGACCTTACAAAAATAGTGAAAATTTTGTACTATCTTAAATTGTGCTAAGAAAATATTTTTTGGCTAAATTATTTGTTCCACTCATCAAAAGCAGTGTTTCTCCACAAATTTAGGCAATTTTTGGAAAATTGAATTTTTGAAGGAAATTCGACAGATGCGGACCTCACAAAATTAGTGAAAATTTTGTACTATCTTAAATTGTGCTAAGAAAATATTTTTTGGCAAAATTATTTGTTCCACTCATCAAAAGAAGTGTTTCTCCAAAATTTTAGGCAATTTTTGGAAAATTGAAATTTTGACGGAAATTCGACAGGTGCGGCCCTTACAAAATTAGTGAAAATTTTGTACTATCTTAAATTGTGCTAAGAAAATATTTTTTGGCAAAATTATTTGTTCCACTTATCAAAAGAAGTGTTGCTCCAAAATTTTAGGCAATTTTTGGAAAATTGAATATTTGACGGAAATTCGACAGGCGCGGAACTTACAAAAATAGTGAAAATTTTGTACTACCTTATATTGTGCTAAGAAAATATTTTTTGGCAAAATTATTTGTTCCACTCATCAAAAGAAGTGTTCATCCACAAATTTATCAATTTTTGGAAAATTGAATATTTGACGGAAATTCGACAGGCGCGGACCTTACAAAAATAGTGAAAATTTTGTACTATCTTAAATTGTGCTAAGAAAATATTTTTTGGCAAAATTATTTGTTCCACTCATCAAAAGCAGTGTTTCTCCACAAATTTAGGCAATTTTTGAAAAATTGAATTTTTGAAGGAAATTCGACAGATGCGGACCTTACAAAATTAGTGAAAATTTTGTACTATGTTAAATTGTGCTAAGAAAATATTTTTTGGCAAAATTTTTTGTTCCACTCATCAAAAGCAGTGTTTAACCAAAATTTTAGGCAATTTTTGGAAAATTGAAATTTTGATTGAAATTCGACAGGCACGGACCTTACAAAAATAGTGAAAATCTGTACTATCTTTAATTGTGCTAAGAAAATATTTTTTGGCAAAATTATTTGTTCCACTCATCAAAAGAAGTGTTTCTCCAAAAGTTTAGGCAATTTTTGGAAAATTGAATTTTTGAAGGAAATTCGACAGGCGCGGACCTTACAAAAATAGTGAAAATTTTGTACTATCTTAAATTGTGCTAAGAAAATATTTTTTGGCAAAATTATTTGTTCCACTCATCAAAAGAAGTGTTTCTCCAAAATTTTAGGCAATTTTTGGAAAATTGAATATTTGACGGAAATTCGACAGGCGCGGACCTTACAAAAATAGTGAAAATTTTGTACTATCTTAAATTGTGCTAAGAAAATATTTTTTGGCTAAATTATTTGTTCCACTCATCAAAAGCAGTGTTTCTCCACAAATTTAGGCAATTTTTGGAAAATTGAATTTTTGAAGGAAATTCGACAGATGCGGACCTCACAAAATTAGTGAAAATTTTGTACTATCTTAAATTGTGCTAAGAAAATATTTTTTGGCAAAATTATTTGTTCCACTCATCAAAAGCAGTGTTTAACCAAAATTTTAGGCAATTTTTGGAAAATTGAAATTTTGATTGAAATTCGACAGGCGCGGACCTTACAAAAATAGTGAAAATCTGTACTATCTTAAATTGTGCTAAGAAAATATTTTTTGGCAAAATTATTTGTTCCACTCATCAAAAGCAGTGTTTAACCAAAATTTTAGGCAATTTTTGGAAAATTGAAATTTTGATTGAAATTCGACAGGCGCGGACCTTACAAAAATTGTGAAAATCTGTACTATCTTAAATTGTGCTAAGAAAATATTTTTTGGCAAAATTATTTGTTCCACTCATCAAAAGTAGTGTTTTTCCAAAAGTTTAGGCAATTTTTGGAAAATTGAATTTTTGACGGAAATTCGACAGGCGCGGACCTTACAAAAAAAGTAAAAATTTTGTACTATCTTAAATTGTGCTAAGAAAATTTTTTTTGGCAAAATTATTTGTTCCACTCATGAAAAGAAGTGTTTCTCCAAAATTTTAGGCAATTTTTGGAAAATTGAAATTTTGACGGAAATTCGACAGGTGCGGACCTTACAAAAATAATGAAAATTTTGTACTATCTTAAATTGTGCTAAGAAAATATTTTTTGGCAAAATTATTTGTTCCACTCATCAAAAGTAGTGTTTTTCCAAAAGTTTAGGCAATTTTTGGAAAATTGAATTTTTGACGGAAATTCGACAGGCGCGGACCTTACAAAAATAGTGAAAATTTTGTACTATCTTAAATTGTGCTAAGAAAATATTTTTTGGCAAAATTATTTGTTCCTTTCATGAAAAGAAGTGTTTCTCCAAAATTTTAGGCAATTTTTGGATAATTGAAATTTTGACGGAAATTCGACATGCGCGGACCTTACAAAAATAGTGAAAATTTTGTACTATCTTAAATTGTGCTAAGAAAATATTTATTGGCAAAATTATTTGTTCCACTCATCAAAAGCAGTGTTTCTCCACAAATTTAGGCAAATTTTGGAAAATTGAATTTTTGACGGAAATTCGACAGGCGCGGACCTTACAAAAATAGTGAAAATTTTGTACTATCTTAAATTGTGCTAAGAAAATATTTTTTGGCAAAATTATTTGTTCCACTCATCAAAAGAAGTGTTTCTCCAAAATTTTAGGCAATTTTTGGAAAATTGAATTTTTGACGGAAATTCGACAGGCGCGGACCTTACAAAAATAGTAAAAATTTTGTACTATCTTAAATTGTGCTAAGAAAATATTTTTTGGCAAAATTATTTGTTCCACTCATGAAAAGAAGTGTATCTCCAAAATTTTTGGCAATTTTTGGAAAATTGAAATTTTGACGGAAATTCGACAGGCGCGGACCTTACAAAAATAGTGAAAATTTTGTACTATCTTAAATTGTGCTAAGAAAATATTTTTTGGCAAAATTATTTGTTCCACTCATCAAAAGAAGTGTTTCTCCAAAATTTTAGGCAATTTTTGGAAAATTGAATTTTTGACGGAAAATCGACAGGCGCGGACCTTACAAAAATAGTGAAAATTTTGTACTATCTTAAATTGTGCTAAGAAAATATTTTTTGGCAAAATTATTTGTTCCACTCATCAAAAGAAGTGTTTCTCCAAAATTTTAGGCAATTTTTGGAAAATTGAATTTTTGACGGAAATTCGACAGGCGCGGACCTTACAAAAATAGTTAAAATTTTGTACTATCTTAAATTGTGCTAAGAAAATATTTTTTGGCAAAATTATTTGTTCCACTCATGAAAAGAAGTGTATCTCCAAAATTTTAGGCAATTTTTGGAAAATTGAAATTTTGACGGAAATTCGACAGGCGCGACCCTTACAAAAATAGTGAAAATTTTGTACTATCTTAAATTGTGCTAAGAAAATATTTTTTGGCAAAATTATTTGTTCCACTCATCAAAAGAAGTGTTTCTCCAAAATTTTAGGCAATTTTTGGAAAATTGAATTTTTGACAGAAAATCGACAGGCGCGGACCTTACAAAAATAGTGAAAATTTTGTACTATCTTAAATTGTGCTAAGAAAATATTTTTTGGCAAAATTATTTGTTCCACTCATCAAAAGCAGTGTTTCTCCACAAATTTAGGCAATTTTTGGAAAATTGAATTTTTGAAGGAAATTCGACAGATGCGGACCTTACAAAATTAGTGAAAATTTTGTACTATGTTAAATTGTGCTAAGAAAATATTTTTTGGCAAAATTATTTGTTCCACTCATCAAAAGCAGTGTTTAACCAAAATTTTAGGCAATTTTTGGATAATTGAAATTTTGATTGAAATTCGACAGGCGCGGACCTTACAAAAATAGTGAAAATTTTGTACTATCTTATATTGTGCTAAGAAAATATTTTTTGGCAAAATTATTTGTTCCACTTATCAAAAGAAGTGTTGCTCCAAAATTTTAGGCAATTTTTGGAAAATTGAATATTTGACGGAAATTCGACAGGCGCGGAACTTACAAAAATAGTGAAAATTTTGTACTACCTTATATTGTGCTAAGAAAATATTTTTTGGCAAAATTATTTGTTCCACTCATCAAAAGAAGTGTTTCTCCACAAATTTATCAATTTTTGGAAAATTGAATATTTGACGGAAATTCGACAGGCGCGGACCTTACAAAAATAGTGAAAATTTTGTACTATCTTAAATTGTGCTAAGAAAATATTTTTTGGCAAAATTATTTGTTCCACTCATCAAAAGCAGTGTTTCTCCACAAATTTAGGCAATTTTTGAAAAATTGAATTTTTGAAGGAAATTCGACAGATGCGGACCTTACAAAATTAGTGAAAATTTTGTACTATGTTAAATTGTGCTAAGAAAATATTTTTTGGCAAAATTATTTGTTCCACTCATCAAAAGCAGTGTTTAACCAAAATTTTAGGCAATTTTTGGAAAATTGAAATTTTGATTGAAATTCGACAGGCACGGACCTTACAAAAATAGTGAAAATCTGTACTATCTTTAATTGTGCTAAGAAAATATTTTTTGGCAAAATTATTTGTTCCACTCATCAAAAGAAGTGTTTCTCCAAAAGTTTAGGCAATTTTTGGAAAATTGAATTTTTGAAGGAAATTCGACAGGCGCGGACCTTACAAAAATAGTGAAAATTTTGTACTATCTTAAATTGTGCTAAGAAAATATTTTTTGGCAAAATTATTTGTTCCACTCATCAAAAGAAGTGTTTCTCCAAAATTTTAGGCAATTTTTGGAAAATTGAATATTTGACGGAAATTCGACAGGCGCGGACCTTACAAAAATAGTGAAAATTTTGTACTATCTTAAATTGTGCTAAGAAAATATTTTTTGGCTAAATTATTTGTTCCACTCATCAAAAGCAGTGTTTCTCCACAAATTTAGGCAATTTTTGGAAAATTGAATTTTTGAAGGAAATTCGACAGATGCGGACCTCACAAAATTAGTGAAAATTTTGTACTATCTTAAATTGTGCTAAGAAAATATTTTTTGGCAAAATTATTTGTTCCACTCATCAAAAGCAGTGTTTAACCAAAATTTTAGGCAATTTTTGGAAAATTGAAATTTTGATTGAAATTCGACAGGCGCGGACCTTACAAAAATAGTGAAAATCTGTACTATCTTAAATTGTGCTAAGAAAATATTTTTTGGCAAAATTATTTGTTCCACTCATCAAAAGCAGTGTTTAACCAAAATTTTAGGCAATTTTTGGAAAATTGAAATTTTGATTGAAATTCGACAGGCGCGGACCTTACAAAAATTGTGAAAATCTGTACTATCTTAAATTGTGCTAAGAAAATATTTTTTGGCAAAATTATTTGTTCCACTCATCAAAAGTAGTGTTTTTCCAAAAGTTTAGGCAATTTTTGGAAAATTGAATTTTTGACGGAAATTCGACAGGCGCGGACCTTACAAAAAAAGTAAAAATTTTGTACTATCTTAAATTGTGCTAAGAAAATTTTTTTTGGCAAAATTATTTGTTCCACTCATGAAAAGAAGTGTTTCTCCAAAATTTTAGGCAATTTTTGGAAAATTGAAATTTTGACGGAAATTCGACAGGTGCGGACCTTACAAAAATAATGAAAATTTTGTACTATCTTAAATTGTGCTAAGAAAATATTTTTTGGCAAAATTATTTGTTCCACTCATCAAAAGTAGTGTTTTTCCAAAAGTTTAGGCAATTTTTGGAAAATTGAATTTTTGACGGAAATTCGACAGGCGCGGACCTTACAAAAATAGTGAAAATTTTGTACTATCTTAAATTGTGCTAAGAAAATATTTTTTGGCAAAATTATTTGTTCCTTTCATGAAAAGAAGTGTTTCTCCAAAATTTTAGGCAATTTTTGGATAATTGAAATTTTGACGGAAATTCGACATGCGCGGACCTTACAAAAATAGTGAAAATTTTGTACTATCTTAAATTGTGCTAAGAAAATATTTATTGGCAAAATTATTTGTTCCACTCATCAAAAGCAGTGTTTCTCCACAAATTTAGGCAAATTTTGGAAAATTGAATTTTTGACGGAAATTCGACAGGCGCGGACCTTACAAAAATAGTGAAAATTTTGTACTATCTTAAATTGTGCTAAGAAAATATTTTTTGGCAAAATTATTTGTTCCACTCATCAAAAGAAGTGTTTCTCCAAAATTTTAGGCAATTTTTGGAAAATTGAATTTTTGACGGAAATTCGACAGGCGCGGACCTTACAAAAATAGTAAAAATTTTGTACTATCTTAAATTGTGCTAAGAAAATATTTTTTGGCAAAATTATTTGTTCCACTCATGAAAAGAAGTGTATCTCCAAAATTTTTGGCAATTTTTGGAAAATTGAAATTTTGACGGAAATTCGACAGGCGCGGACCTTACAAAAATAGTGAAAATTTTGTACTATCTTAAATTGTGCTAAGAAAATATTTTTTGGCAAAATTATTTGTTCCACTCATCAAAAGAAGTGTTTCTCCAAAATTTTAGGCAATTTTTGGAAAATTGAATTTTTGACGGAAAATCGACAGGCGCGGACCTTACAAAAATAGTGAAAATTTTGTACTATCTTAAATTGTGCTAAGAAAATATTTTTTGGCAAAATTATTTGTTCCACTCATCAAAAGAAGTGTTTCTCCAAAATTTTAGGCAATTTTTGGAAAATTGAATTTTTGACGGAAATTCGACAGGCGCGGACCTTACAAAAATAGTAAAAATTTTGTACTATCTTAAATTGTGCTAAGAAAATATTTTTTGGCAAAATTATTTGTTCCACTCATGAAAAGAAGTGTATCTCCAAAATTTTAGGCAATTTTTGGAAAATTGAAATTTTGACGGAAATTCGACAGGCGCGACCCTTACAAAAATAGTGAAAATTTTGTACTATCTTAAATTGTGCTAAGAAAATATTTTTTGGCAAAATTATTTGTTCCACTCATCAAAAGAAGTGTTTCTCCAAAATTTTAGGCAATTTTTGGAAAATTGAATTTTTGACAGAAAATCGACAGGCGCGGACCTTACAAAAATAGTGAAAATTTTGTACTATCTTAAATTGTGCTAAGAAAATATTTTTTGGCAAAATTATTTGTTCCACTCATCAAAAGCAGTGTTTCTCCACAAATTTAGGCAATTTTTGGAAAATTGAATTTTTGAAGGAAATTCGACAGATGCGGACCTTACAAAATTAGTGAAAATTTTGTACTATGTTAAATTGTGCTAAGAAAATATTTTTTGGCAAAATTATTTGTTCCACTCATCAAAAGCAGTGTTTAACCAAAATTTTAGGCAATTTTTGGATAATTGAAATTTTGATTGAAATTCGACAGGCGCGGACCTTACAAAAATAGTGAAAATTTTGTACTATCTTATATTGTGCTAAGAAAATATTTTTTGGCAAAATTATTTGTTCCACTTATCAAAAGAAGTGTTGCTCCAAAATTTTAGGCAATTTTTGGAAAATTGAATATTTGACGGAAATTCGACAGGCGCGGAACTTACAAAAATAGTGAAAATTTTGTACTACCTTATATTGTGCTAAGAAAATATTTTTTGGCAAAATTATTTGTTCCACTCATCAAAAGAAGTGTTTCTCCACAAATTTATCAATTTTTGGAAAATTGAATATTTGACGGAAATTCGACAGGCGCGGACCTTACAAAAATAGTGAAAATTTTGTACTATCTTAAATTGTGCTAAGAAAATATTTTTTGGCAAAATTATTTGTTCCACTCATCAAAAGCAGTGTTTCTCCACAAATTTAGGCAATTTTTGAAAAATTGAATTTTTGAAGGAAATTCGACAGATGCGGACCTTACAAAATTAGTGAAAATTTTGTACTATGTTAAATTGTGCTAAGAAAATATTTTTTGGCAAAATTATTTGTTCCACTCATCAAAAGCAGTGTTTAACCAAAATTTTAGGCAATTTTTGGAAAATTGAAATTTTGATTGAAATTCGACAGGCACGGACCTTACAAAAATAGTGAAAATCCGTACTATCTTTAATTGTGCTAAGAAAATATTTTTTGGCAAAATTATTTGTTCCACTCATCAAAAGAAGTGTTTCTCCAAAAGTTTAGGCAATTTTTGGAAAATTGAATTTTTGAAGGAAATTCGACAGGCGCGGACCTTACAAAAATAGTGAAAATTTTGTACTATCTTAAATTGTGCTAAGAAAATATTTTTTGGCAAAATTATTTGTTCCACTCATCAAAAGAAGTGTTTCTCCAAAATTTTAGGCAATTTTTGGAAAATTGAATATTTGACGGAAATTCGACAGGCGCGGACCTTACAAAAATAGTGAAAATTTTGTACTATCTTAAATTGTGCTAAGAAAATATTTTTTGGCTAAATTATTTGTTCCACTCATCAAAAGCAGTGTTTCTCCACAAATTTAGGCAATTTTTGGAAAATTGAATTTTTGAAGGAAATTCGACAGATGCGGACCTCACAAAATTAGTGAAAATTTTGTACTATCTTAAATTGTGCTAAGAAAATATTTTTTGGCAAAATTATTTGTTCCACTCATCAAAAGAAGTGTTTCTCCAAAATTTTAGGCAATTTTTGGAAAATTGAAATTTTGACGGAAATTCGACAGGTGCGACCCTTACAAAATTAGTGAAAATTTTGTACTATCTTAAATTGTGCTAAGAAAATATTTTTTGGCAAAATTATTTGTTCCACTTATCAAAAGAAGTGTTGCTCCAAAATTTTAGGCAATTTTTGGAAAATTGAATATTTGACGGAAATTCGACAGGCGCGGAACTTACAAAAATAGTGAAAATTTTGTACTACCTTATATTGTGCTAAGAAAATATTTTTTGGCAAAATTATTTGTTCCACTCATCAAAAGAAGTGTTCATTCACAAATTTATCAATTTTTGGAAAATTGAATATTTGACGGAAATTCGACAGGCGCGGACCTTACAAAAATAGTGAAAATTTTGTACTATCTTAAATTGTGCTAAGAAAATATTTTTTGGCAAAATTATTTGTTCCACTCATCAAAAGCAGTGTTTCTCCACAAATTTAGGCAATTTTTGAAAAATTGAATTTTTGAAGGAAATTCGACAGATGCGTACCTTACAAAATTAGTGAAAATTTTGTACTATGTTAAATTGTGCTAAGAAAATATTTTTTGGCAAAATTTTTTGTTCCACTCATCAAAAGCAGTGTTTAACCAAAATTTTAGGCAATTTTTGGAAAATTGAAATTTTGATTGAAATTCGACAGGCACGGACCTTACAAAAATAGTGAAAATCTGTACTATCTTTAATTGTGCTAAGAAAATATTTTTTGGCAAAATTATTTGTTCCACTCATCAAAAGAAGTGTTTCTCCAAAAGTTTAGGCAATTTTTGGAAAATTGAATTTTTGAAGGAAATTCGACAGGCGCGGACCTTACAAAAATAGTGAAAATTTTGTACTATCTTAAATTGTGCTAAGAAAATATTTTTTGGCAAAATTATTTGTTCCACTCATCAAAAGAAGTGTTTCTCCAAAATTTTAGGCAATTTTTGGAAAATTGAATATTTGACGGAAATTCGACAGGCGCGGACCTTACAAAAATAGTGAAAATTTTGTACTATCTTAAATTGTGCTAAGAAAATATTTTTTGGCTAAATTATTTGTTCCACTCATCAAAAGCAGTGTTTCTCCACAAATTTAGGCAATTTTTGGAAAATTGAATTTTTGAAGGAAATTCGACAGATGCGGACCTCACAAAATTAGTGAAAATTTTGTACTATCTTAAATTGTGCTAAGAAAATATTTTTTGGCAAAATTATTTGTTCCACTCATCAAAAGCAGTGTTTAACCAAAATTTTAGGCAATTTTTGGAAAATTGAAATTTTGATTGAAATTCGACAGGCGCGGACCTTACAAAAATAGTGAAAATCTGTACTATCTTAAATTGTGCTAAGAAAATATTTTTTGGCAAAATTATTTGTTCCACTCATCAAAAGCAGTGTTTAACCAAAATTTTAGGCAATTTTTGGAAAATTGAAATTTTGATTGAAATTCGACAGGCGCGGACCTTACAAAAATTGTGAAAATCTGTACTATCTTAAATTGTGCTAAGAAAATATTTTTTGGCAAAATTATTTGTTCCACTCATCAAAAGTAGTGTTTTTCCAAAAGTTTAGGCAATTTTTGGAAAATTGAATTTTTGACGGAAATTCGACAGGCGCGGACCTTACAAAAAAAGTAAAAATTTTGTACTATCTTAAATTGTGCTAAGAAAATTTTTTTTGGCAAAATTATTTGTTCCACTCATGAAAAGAAGTGTTTCTCCAAAATTTTAGGCAATTTTTGGAAAATTGAAATTTTGACGGAAATTCGACAGGTGCGGACCTTACAAAAATAATGAAAATTTTGTACTATCTTAAATTGTGCTAAGAAAATATTTTTTGGCAAAATTATTTGTTCCACTCATCAAAAGTAGTGTTTTTCCAAAAGTTTAGGCAATTTTTGGAAAATTGAATTTTTGACGGAAATTCGACAGGCGCGGACCTTACAAAAATAGTGAAAATTTTGTACTATCTTAAATTGTGCTAAGAAAATATTTTTTGGCAAAATTATTTGTTCCTTTCATGAAAAGAAGTGTTTCTCCAAAATTTTAGGCAATTTTTGGATAATTGAAATTTTGACGGAAATTCGACATGCGCGGACCTTACAAAAATAGTGAAAATTTTGTACTATCTTAAATTGTGCTAAGAAAATATTTATTGGCAAAATTATTTGTTCCACTCATCAAAAGCAGTGTTTCTCCACAAATTTAGGCAAATTTTGGAAAATTGAATTTTTGACGGAAATTCGACAGGCGCGGACCTTACAAAAATAGTGAAAATTTTGTACTATCTTAAATTGTGCTAAGAAAATATTTTTTGGCAAAATTATTTGTTCCACTCATCAAAAGAAGTGTTTCTCCAAAATTTTAGGCAATTTTTGGAAAATTGAATTTTTGACGGAAATTCGACAGGCGCGGACCTTACAAAAATAGTAAAAATTTTGTACTATCTTAAATTGTGCTAAGAAAATATTTTTTGGCAAAATTATTTGTTCCACTCATGAAAAGAAGTGTATCTCCAAAATTTTTGGCAATTTTTGGAAAATTGAAATTTTGACGGAAATTCGACAGGCGCGGACCTTACAAAAATAGTGAAAATTTTGTACTATCTTAAATTGTGCTAAGAAAATATTTTTTGGCAAAATTATTTGTTCCACTCATCAAAAGAAGTGTTTCTCCAAAATTTTAGGCAATTTTTGGAAAATTGAATTTTTGACGGAAAATCGACAGGCGCGGACCTTACAAAAATAGTGAAAATTTTGTACTATCTTAAATTGTGCTAAGAAAATATTTTTTGGCAAAATTATTTGTTCCACTCATCAAAAGAAGTGTTTCTCCAAAATTTTAGGCAATTTTTGGAAAATTGAATTTTTGACGGAAATTCGACAGGCGGGGACCTTACAAAAATAGTAAAAATTTTGTACTATCTTAAATTGTGCTAAGAAAATATTTTTTGGCAAAATTATTTGTTCCACTCATCAAAAGAAGTGTTTCTCCAAAATTTTAGGCAATTTTTGGAAAATTGAATTTTTGACAGAAAATCGACAGGCGCGGACCTTACAAAAATAGTGAAAATTTTGTACTATCTTAAATTGTGCTAAGAAAATATTTTTTGGCAAAATTATTTGTTCCACTCATCAAAAGCAGTGTTTCTCCACAAATTTAGGCAATTTTTGGAAAATTGAATTTTTGAAGGAAATTCGACAGATGCGGACCTTACAAAATTAGTGAAAATTTTGTACTATGTTAAATTGTGCTAAGAAAATATTTTTTGGCAAAATTATTTGTTCCACTCATCAAAAGCAGTGTTTAACCAAAATTTTAGGCAATTTTTGGATAATTGAAATTTTGATTGAAATTCGACAGGCGCGGACCTTACAAAAATAGTGAAAATTTTGTACTATCTTATATTGTGCTAAGAAAATATTTTTTGGCAAAATTATTTGTTCCACTTATCAAAAGAAGTGTTGCTCCAAAATTTTAGGCAATTTTTGGAAAATTGAATATTTGACGGAAATTCGACAGGCGCGGAACTTACAAAAATAGTGAAAATTTTGTACTACCTTATATTGTGCTAAGAAAATATTTTTTGGCAAAATTATTTGTTCCACTCATCAAAAGAAGTGTTTCTCCACAAATTTATCAATTTTTGGAAAATTGAATATTTGACGGAAATTCGACAGGCGCGGACCTTACAAAAATAGTGAAAATTTTGTACTATCTTAAATTGTGCTAAGAAAATATTTTTTGGCAAAATTATTTGTTCCACTCATCAAAAGCAGTGTTTCTCCACAAATTTAGGCAATTTTTGAAAAATTGAATTTTTGAAGGAAATTCGACAGATGCGGACCTTACAAAATTAGTGAAAATTTTGTACTATGTTAAATTGTGCTAAGAAAATATTTTTTGGCAAAATTATTTGTTCCACTCATCAAAAGCAGTGTTTAACTAAAATTTTAGGCAATTTTTGGAAAATTGAAATTTTGATTGAAATTCGACAGGCACGGACCTTACAAAAATAGTGAAAATCTGTACTATCTTTAATTGTGCTAAGAAAATATTTTTTGGCAAAATTATTTGTTCCACTCATCAAAAGAAGTGTTTCTCCAAAAGTTTAGGCAATTTTTGGAAAATTGAATTTTTGAAGGAAATTCGACAGGCGCGGACCTTACAAAAATAGTGAAAATTTTGTACTATCTTAAATTGTGCTAAGAAAATATTTTTTGGCAAAATTATTTGTTCCACTCATGAAAAGAAGTGTTTCTCCAAAATTTTAGGCAATTTTTGGAAAATTGAATATTTGACGGAAATTCGACAGGCGCGGACCTTACAAAAATAGTGAAAATTTTGTACTATCTTAAATTGTGCTAAGAAAATATTTTTTGGCTAAATTATTTGTTCCACTCATCAAAAGCAGTGTTTCTCCACAAATTTAGGCAATTTTTGGAAAATTGAATTTTTGAAGGAAATTCGACAGATGCGGACCTCACAAAATTAGTGAAAATTTTGTACTATCTTAAATTGTGCTAAGAAAATATTTTTTGGCAAAATTATTTGTTCCACTCATCAAAAGAAGTGTTTCTCCAAAATTTTAGGCAATTTTTGGAAAATTGAAATTTTGACGGAAATTCGACAGGTGCGGACCTTACAAAATTAGTGAAAATTTTGTACTATCTTAAATTGTGCTAAGAAAATATTTTTTGGCAAAATTATTTGTTCCACTTATCAAAAGAAGTGTTGCTCCAAAATTTTAGGCAATTTTTGGAAAATTGAATATTTGACGGAAATTCGACAGGCGCGGAACTTACAAAAATAGTGAAAATTTTGTACTACCTTATATTGTGCTAAGAAAATATTTTTTGGCAAAATTATTTGTTCCACTCATCAAAAGAAAGCAGTGTTTCTCCACAAATTTAGGCAATTTTTGGAAAATTGAATTTTTGACGGAAATTCCACAGGCGCGGACCTTACAAAAATAGTGAAAATTTTGTACTATCTTAAAATGTGCTAAGAAAATATTTTTTGGCAAAATTATTTGTCCCACTCATGAAAAGAAGTGTTTCTCCAAAATTTTAGGCAATTTTTGGAAAATTGAAATTTTGACGGAAATTCGACAGGCGCGGACCTTACAAAAATAGTGAAAATTTTGTACTTTCTTAAATTGTGCTAAGAAAATATTTTTTGGCAAAATTATTTGTTCCACTCATCAAAAGCAGTGTTTAACCAAAATTTTAGGCAATTTTTGGAAAATTGAAATTTTGATTGAAATTCGACAGGCGCGGACCTTACAAAAATAGTGAAAATCTGTACTATCTTAAATTGTGCTAAGAAAATATTTTTTGGCAAAATTATTTGTTCCACTCATCAAAAGAAGTGTTTCTCCAAAAGTTTAGGCAATTTTTGGAAAATTGAATTTTTGACTGAAATTCGACAGGCGCGGACCTTACAAAAATAGTGACAATTTTGTACTATCTTAAATTGTGCTAAGAAAATATTTTTGGCAAAATTATTTGTTCCTTTCATGAAAAGAAGTGTTTCTCCAAAATTTTAGGCAATTTTTGGAAAATTGAAATTTTGACGGAAATTCGACATGCGCGGACCTTACAAAAATAGTGAAAATTTTGTACTATCTTAAATTGTGCTAAGAAAATATTTTTTGGCAAAATTAATTGTTCCACTCATCAAAAGCAGTGTTTCTCCACAATTTTAGGCAATTTTTGGAAAATTGAAATTTTGACGGAAATTCGACAGGCGCGGACCTTACAAAAATAGTGAAAATTTTGTACTTTCTTAAATTGTGCTAAGAAAATATTTTTTGGCAAAATTATTTGTTCCACTCATCAAAAGCAGTGTTTAACCAAAATTTTAGGCAATTTTTGGAAAATTGAAATTTTGATTGAAATTCGACAGGCGCGGACCTTACAAAAATAGTGAAAATCTGTACTATCTTAAATTGTGCTAAGAAAATATTTTTTGGCAAAATTATTTGTTCCACTCATCAAAAGAAGTGTTTCTCCAAAAGTTTAGGCAATTTTTGGAAAATTGAATTTTTGACGGAAATTCGACAGGCGCGGACCTTACAAAAATAGTGACAATTTTGTACTATCTTAAATTGTGCTAAGAAAATATTTTTGGCAAAATTATTTGTTCCTTTCATGAAAAGAAGTGTTTCTCCAAAATTTTAGGCAATTTTTGGAAAATTGAAATTTTGACGGAAATTCGACATGCGCGGACCTTACAAAAATAGTGAAAATTTTGTACTATCTTAAATTGTGCTAAGAAAATATTTTTTGGCAAAATTAATTGTTCCACTCATCAAAAGCAGTGTTTCTCCACAAATTTAGGCAATTTTTGGAAAATTGAATTTTTGAAGGAAATTCGACAGATGCGGACCTTACAAAATTAGTGAAAATTTTGTACTTTCTTAAATTGTGCTAAGAAAATATTTTTTGGCAAAATTATTTGTTCCACTCATCAAAAGCAGTGTTTAACCAAAATTTTAGGCAATTTTTGGAAAATTGAAATTTTGATTGAAATTCGACAGGCGCGGACCTTACAAAAATAGTGAAAATCTGTACTATCTTAAATTGTGCTAAGAAAATATTTTTTGGCAAAATTATTTGTTCCACTCATCAAAAGAAGTGTTTCTCCAAAAGTTTAGGCAATTTTTGGAAAATTGAATTTTTGACGGAAATTCGACAGGCGCGGACCTTACAAAAATAGTGAAAATTTTGTACTATCTTAAATTGTGCTAAGAAAATATTTTTTGGCAAAATTATTTGTTCCACTCATCAAAAGAAGTGTTTCTCCAAAATTTTAGGCAATTTTTGGAAAATTGAAATTTTGACGGAAATTCGACATGCGCGGACCTTACAAAAATAGTGAAAATTTTGTACTATCTTAAATTGTGCTAAGAAAATATTTTTTGGCAAAATTATTTGTTCCACTCATCAAAAGCAGTGTTTCTCCACAAATTTAGGCAATTTTTGGAAAATTGAATTTTTGACGGAAATTCGACAGGCGCGGACCTTACAAAAATAGTGAAAATTTTGTACTATCTTAAATTGTGCTAAGAAAATATTTTTTGGCAAAATTATTTGTTCCACTCATGAAAAGAAGTGTTTCTCCAAAATTTTAGGCAATTTTTGGAAAATTGAAATTTTGACGGAAATTCGACAGGCGCGGACCTTACAAAAATAGTGAAAATTTTGTACTATCTTAAATTGTGCTAAGAAAATATTTTTTGGCAAAATTATTTGTTCCACTCATAGAAAGAAGTGTTTCTCCAAAATTTTAGGCAATTTTTGGAAAATTGAATATTTGAAGGAAATTCGACAGGCGCGGACCTTACAAAAATAGTGAAAATTTTGTACTATCTTAAATTGTGCTAAGAAAATATTTTTTGGCAAAATTATTTGTTCCACTCATCAAAAGCAGTGTTTCTCCACAAATTTAGGCAATTTTTGGAAAATTGAATTTTTGAAGGAAATTCGACAGATGCGGACCTTACAAAATTAGTGAAAATTTTGTACTATCTTAAATTGTGCTAAGAAAATATTTTTTGGCAAAATTATTTGTTCCACTCATCAAAAGCAGTGTTTAACCAAAATTTTAGGCAATTTTTGGAAAATTGAAATTTTGATTGAAATTCGACAGGTGCGGACCTTACAAAAATAGTGAAAATTTTGTACTATCTTAAATTGTGCTAAGAAAATATTTTTTGGCAAAATTATTTGTTCCACTCATAAAAAGCAGTGTTTCTCCACAAATTTAGGCAATTTTTGGAAAATTGAATTTTTGACGGAAATTCGACAGATGCGGACCTAACAAAATTAGTGAAAATTTTGTACTATCTTAAATTGTGCTAAGAAAACATTTTTTGGCAAAATTATTTGTTCCACTCATCAAAAGAAGTGTTTCTCCAAAATTTTAGGCAATTTTTGGAAAATTGAATATTTGACGGAAATTCGACAGGCGCGACCCTTACAAAAATAGTGAAAATTTTGTACTATCTTAAATTGTGCTAAGAAAATATTTTTTGGCAAAATTATTTGTTCCACTCATCAAAAGCAGTGTTTCTCCACAAATTTAGGCAATTTTTGGAAAATTGAATTTTTGAAGGAAATTCGACAGATGCGGACCTTACAAAATTAGTGAAAATTTTGTATCTTAAATTGTGCTAAGAAAATATTTTTTGGCAAAATTATTTGTTCCACTCATCAAAAGCAGTGTTTCTCCACAAATTTAGGCAATTTTTGGAAAATTGAATTTTTGACGGAAATTCGACAGGCGCGGACCTTACAAAAATAGTAAAAATTTTGTACTATCTTAAATTGTGCTAAGAAAATATTTTTTGGCAAAATTATTTGTTCCACTCATCAAAAGCAGTGTTTCTCCAAAAGTTTAGGCAATTTTTGGAAAATTGAAATTTTGACGGAAATTCGACAGGCGCGGACCTTACAAAAATAGTGAAAATTTTGTACTTTCTTAAATTGTGCTAAGAAAATATTTTTTGGCAAAATTATTTGTTCCACTCATCAAAAGCAGTGTTTAACCAAAATTTTAGGCAATTTTTGGAAAATTGAAATTTTGATTGAAATTCGACAGGCGCGGACCTTACAAAAATAGTGAAAATCTGTACTATCTTAAATTGTGCTAAGAAAATATTTTTTGGCAAAATTATTTGTTCCACTCATCAAAAGAAGTGTTTCTCCAAAAGTTTAGGCAATTTTTGGAAAATTGAATTTTTGACGGAAATTCGACAGGCGCGGACCTTACAAAAATAGTGAAAATTTTGTACTTTCTTAAATTGTGCTAAGAAAATATTTTTTGGCAAAATTATTTGTTCCACTCATCAAAAGCAGTGTTTAACCAAAATTTTAGGCAATTTTTGGAAAATTGAAATTTTGATTGAAATTCGACAGGCGCGGACCTTACAAAAATAGTGAAAATCTGTACTATCTTAAATTGTGCTAAGAAAATATTTTTTGGCAAAATTATTTGTTCCACTCATCAAAAGAAGTGTTTCTCCAAAAGTTTAGGCAATTTTTGGAAAATTGAATTTTTGACGGAAATTCGACAGGCGCGGACCTTACAAAAATAGTGAAAATTTTGTACTATCTTAAATTGTGCTAAGAAAATATTTTTTGGCAAAATTATTTGTTCCACTCATCAAAAGAAGTGTTTCTCCAAAATTTTAGGCAATTTTTGGAAAATTGAAATTTTGACGGAAATTCGACATGCGCGGACCTTA
>OZ026518.1:69438860-69498860 GCA_964019695.1 Loripinus fragilis
CAATGATAACTGTTTTTAAACATTGCATAGTAACTGTCCTCTGCATATTCTTTGAATATACAGTAGGACCTGCTGACCTTGACCTACGTTTTACGCTCCAGTGACTTTGATATAATTTGAGGTCCGTCCGTCAAGCATTTACATTAAAGTGAGTTCATTGCAGCAGTGATAGTTGAGAGTGACAACCGCTCGGGACATTTACTTACTTTTATGTTCCAGTATTTTGACTGTGACAGACATATTATACTGAACCACACTTCTAACGCAAAATTAAACTGAACCTTGAATATTACATATGTATTGGTTCATCCTTTGTAATGCAATTTTATCAAAAATTAAAACATTTATAAAAATGAAAGTAGAACTTCATCAGTGAACCACACTCTTTTAATCATAACCTGATTGGGTGAAAGTCTGCCATAACCCCTGACGGGCACAATGATTACGGCAAGACCTCGTATTTTAATTAAAGTTACATTCCTGAAACATTTTGTACTGGAAGTGTGGGTCAGTATATATGACTTTACCCAAGCAGGTGTGACACAGCGCTCCCACAGAACTAATGTCATTTGGTTATCAATATCATAACAGGATAAAGCTACATTGCTCAGCTGTGTTTGCTATACTCTTAAATGACTAGCATATATTTGAGCCACCATTACTTGTTTAAGACAAAGTGAAAAACCTATAGACCATAAAAATGAGTTCTTCACCAAAGGCATTTACAGTCAAGTTTATCCGTCCCTCTGTCAAAGACTGGTGTAAAAGCACATGGCATTCGCTATTCTGAATCACGTGTGTTTTGCATGGATAACGTACAAACATGTGTTTTCATGGAGCTGCTATTTTGCCTTTGTAGGTTAGGTTAGTGCACATGGTTGTTCATTGTGAAAAAATGTATGATCATTATAGATACTATTCTCACAATTGTATGTAAGGGCATTTAAAAGCTTTAGGACAGCTGTTGAATGGTTCATCATCGTAGGACGCATACAGCATGTGTGTCATTAGTGTATTCAACTATCTTTTATCTATAATCATTTTGTGGGGTGGGCGGGTAGAATGTAGAATATGCAAATGGAAACTGTTATCTGTCGATAGGACTTTTGTTGCTGCCTTTGCACTACTTACCTCATTTAGGGATGTGGGGTCTAGTTTTCATATATAGCTCCAACAAACTGAGTGCAAGTAAATTTTTGAAAGCTTAATAAAGGCCCATGGCCAAGATCTTTCAGCCCCTGAAATTTCAGTGCACCTTGTATCATGCATTTGAAAACGGACTTCTTACCAATCCCAAAAGAAAGCACTGCCTATATCACATCCTGCCAGACAGTATTTTATTATCAGTACTGTGTGGTGTTCTTTTGCAAGACTGGTGAATAAGATGTTAACAGTGATATTACGTTTCATAACAACATCATATGCCAATTCGACATGTGAGAAAGATCTCATGTGTAGCTCTTTTTTTTTATCTATGGCGAGGAAGTTACAATAAGAAAAAATGTACTGGGACATTTTGCAGCAACTGAAGCAGTTGTTGTATTGCAGCCTTGTATTAATTTTGCCTCCTGATGTAGCTCTGAGATGTCCATATGCTTATCTTTGGTCGCTTTGATGGCTCTGTCCTTCAGTCCACCACTGATGAAGATTGTATGTATCAGTTCAACTGATTTTAATCCGTTTCTATTATGAAGTCGGTGTAATAAGCTACAAAGTTGTCCTTAGATTTGCCTCCAGATAATAATCCATGTCTGTTTGTAGAAGCATTTTTTATGTCCCATTGTGGTGTTGCCTCTTGTTTGGCATACTAGCGTATTCAAACTTTTCTCCCTATACATGTCAAAGGCAAAGCGTATCTGTGAAACGGAATAAAAGATGCAACTGACCTAAAGTATGTAGCCATGGAACTGTTCAACTATGGCTACAGATGTTACTTTAGTCAGTTTGGAAAGTATTGGTAGCAGCTGCATAAAAGATGTAGCATCAAAGATAATGCATCCTGGTTTCTCAATACATGCTTCTTTGCCTTCAGATATGCTTTTGAGTTAATGGATGAAATCTGCTTTGATACATGCAGACATTGATTCGAACCATAGTTCTTGAAAATATTTAAAGAATCCATACGCATTCTAAAATGACAAGGTACCTCTCTGGAAGAGCAAGATGCTTACAAACACAGACGCATCACCTAATCATTCATGACTACACTGCTGTCATTGAGTTTTACTGTCTTTGGCATGTCTGCCAGTGTCTTAATGTTGGCCTTTTTCTGGGGGTCATAGAACATCTTCTGAGGTTTGTCTTGTTCATCAAGATTTATAGATCCTTCGTTCATGAATGATTTCCTCACTTCTCTATGCCTAAGGTACCTACCAAGCCTGGATGATATAACGCATGTTGCAAAATTTGCTATAAGTGTGAGGCGTGACCTCTGTGGGGTCAAAGAGGGATAAATGAATCGACTGTCAAACATCTAAATTATTTTACAACAGAATCATATTAGTGATTTTGTATCAAAATAATGTGAATGTTAACTTTGGTTTGGCTTCACTGTACAAACACTTCAACATACATTGTTGTGAAACATCATTGAGTACATTCCAGTCACAAGCTTGGCTCAGGAACCACGTGACTGAGTCAGTGCATTGCCTTTTAAGGTAAGTCCAATGCTTCCTCTAGATCCTATTAAAACTTTGCATTCTGCTGCTTAGACCACAAAGTTAATCTAGGCAGAATTGAACTTGACCTCTGACAGTTTTACAGTACATTAGCCTTTATCGAAACCATTAATCACCTCTTCAAGAATGCACTGCATTAGATATGATTTACATATATGTTGCTTGTAAACCACAGATGGAATAGTTTAGCCTTTGCAAATTGATGCACATCTCAAAGACAAAGCCTAGATGGGGAGAGGAACGGTATAAAAGGAAGCAAAACCATCTCAAGCGAGTCATTCCAAAAGTAATAATGGTAGAGAAATAGATATTCCCTTTTACCTGAACTCTGATCGCAGATTAATCTGTACAACTTCACAAAAAAGACTGGATAGTATCAGGTAATTACAGTTATCTGTTCTTTTCTGTGTCTGATTCATAGTCAGGAATGCTCATAGAACTCATGCAATTGACAATGAATATCATCAGAGAAAGTTATGTTGTTATTGCCGAACCACTTTCAAGAACTGTAAGGAAAATGTTAATTTAAAATGTAAGTGAGTATGACCAGGAACTGCCAAAATCACACACTGTCGACCAACCCACAGCACGGTGGGAAAGAGGCAAAGCATGATAACAGCCTCATGACAAAGCTCACAAGGCTTTGTAACACTCTTTTCAAGACAAGTTTTGTTTTACACTGCCAACAGCAGAGACATCAAAAATAGTAAGTGAGTATGATCAGGAAATACAAAATCACAAACTGCAGACAAACTCCAATTCAAATGACAGTTCTCTGAGTCCCGCCTCACCATGAAGGTATCCAATGCTAGCAAAACCGGCTATGAGAAGGTGCATTCCACCTCCACATGGAAAGATATATTGCATATACATAGATTTAGCCCACGTGATTTCTAAAGCTTTCATTAACAAACCCATATCAAAATATGCAGATGTAAAAATTGAGCAAGTACATTTAAGCACGTTTGCATTCCCTTCAGAGTTGTATTATAACTGCTATAATCTGTTAGGGAGACACTATAATTGGATTAATTACTACATTAAATGCATTAATATTAACTTTATATTGCAGGAAAACGCTCATTTTATGATTTAAAAATGTACATGTAGATCAAATGCAATACACATGACTATTTGTAAAAATCATTGGTTTTCACGACTTTTGCACTCAATGACATTTTAGTTATAGGTGTCAATGTGTGTAAGTAGCATATCAAATACAAACAAAATTAATATTAACTAGTGGATCATATACAACCTAATAACAATCATTTTATTTAGTATGTATGTTTCTAGTCAAAAAAAGAAATTATCATTCCTTTCTGAGCTATGATGACGGTACCCTGGTTTAAAGGGTCGTAATTTTTCCACACAAAATTCTGAAAGTGGCATCATGCAGTTCTGAACTCAGCACACTCTAAGCTTTAAAATGATGTATGATACTACTTGTTACCCTTCCGGTATGGGCGCATGTCACTTTAGGTGACCTCTGCTGCAGCACTATTATTCTCTCTTAAAAGAACCATTCCGGAGGTGTCAATATCCGCTACATTTGGCAAGTTGAAGACATTTGTAAGTGGATACTTTGGGCTTATGTCTGCTGTGAAATTGCGGAGGTGTGCGACTCCCAGTAATGCCGCATATTCGAACATCTGGTTTCCAGTACGACCTCCGTTAGGATCTAGGGTCATCAGATGCGAACAATGAAATTGTAATGCATGTGATTGTCGTAAATAGCTCATGTTGCATGTTCGGTATACGAGGGCTGTTCAAATATGAATGCAAGTGGCTTCATAACTTTCTTCACATATATGCTACGACAAAATGGTAAACGTTTCTATAAAGGACTGTATGTCACCTTTAAAGTGGCACCAGACCAAAAGAAAAATACAGTATACTTATCGAGTTATAGCCCTTTGAATGAGGGTCACGTGTGTATACTAACAAACCCAATGCTTCGAACATATACCAGTGATAGAGACGAGCGTATAATTCTCCGAAGAATAGGTGAAATTTCTTGAAATTTTTAAGGAAGTATCCCCATACTCTTACATAATGATTCTGTGAAAGTTGCGAAAATCCGACATGCGTTTGTTAAATTACAATGAATCGTTTTCACTAAAGTCTCTATATGCTTGCAAATAAATGGTAAACAAAACATCACCTTTCAGTTTTCAGTTAAACTTATCTATAACAAAATGCACGAAACAACATTTAAACTAGTTTTAACTCAAAGACAATATGTTGATCGCTCATACTGAGTTGTTGCTACAAATTATTGATGGATAGTGGGTACTTTTTAACCGCTGAAAAGCATTTTTATCAAGTCAAAAATGCCTTAAGTGAAAGGGGTTATAGAAATTATACTCATTTTTTTTATCATAACATTGCGGCTTTATTCTTAATTTGAACGTAAACTTTAAGTTTGACCACTTAAACCATTATTTACAATAAAATTACTTACCTGGTCTTGAGGACTAGACAGATTGAACATATTTTAATTAATGTAAACACGTCATTAAGAAGCAGAAACATGCTTGAAAAATTATATAAAGTGGGATAACTCTGTAAATAGAGGACGGATTATTTTGAAAACTTCCTTATGACATATTTAGCATGTTTTCAGCAAAACGCAAAGAAAACGACACAGCGATGTTTATTATTCCATCACCAGTAGATAACTCAAAATGACGTTTATCGTAAAATTAATGACGTCACAAACGTGCCTGTTTACTCAAGATTGAAACAGGATTATGTAAACTTTTTCCTGCAAGCATCTTTTAAATTGTTTCTTAAACTTGCATTTAAAATTTGGTGCCATTTTGTCTAAAACTTACAAAGATATGACACTATATCATAGATGTACCAAAACGTGCATTGCAATTTGCTTCAGAAAAACTTCAGTATACAGGAATGGCCTTTATATAAGGGTCTGTAACTCGAGAAATATAGTTAGTGTTTCTTTATGTTTGGTGCCATTTTAAAGGTGACAAATAGTTCTTTCCAGAAAGGTATAACATTTTGTCGTAGCATATATGTGAAGAAAGTTATGAAGCCACTTGCATTCATATTTGAACAGCCCTCGTATATCGTATATTCGAATGTTCTTATCTAAACCATTCCCTACTATGTTGATATGAACCGAAGATGTCCCGAGGCTAGTGGAGTTCCGATCATATGACAAATTATACTTAAATACATTGGAGAGTGCCTCTGTTGGTAGTACGGGGGGGGGGGGGGCAAAGAGACGAATGCATAGATGAATAGAGAACAGTGTATATAACAACAGCTGCGAAGAAATAGAAACTAATGCGGTGCATACGCACGGTGTTGCTCTTCTGCATTGTGCCTCTTTGCTGTGTCTTCCCTGGAATGAGAAACAATGAAAGATAAATCCAGTGCAAACTATATGAGCCACTGTATAAGATTTCCAACAATGTGGCATTTTGACATGTGTAGACTCAGATGAGTCTCTGAAACCTCCTTTTAAGCTTAGGCACTCCAAATGGTGTTCAGTCAGTAGCTTAACAATCATAGGATGCTCAATGACGAGCAAAGGCTCTGATCAGACAGCGCGTATGCGCAGGCTGTTCTGATCCTTTGCCAGTCGCACATACCACATTGTTGGAAATCCATTGTCGTGGCTCATATATAAGGCGTGCCACTGTCAGTTGTACGCGTTTAACTATAGCATGTGATTTTGGAATTGTATGTGAGGGATCCTAGGCGCCGCTTTGTATTCTAACGAGAACATTTATAGTTACATGTAAGCTTGTGACATTATTGGTTTAAACATAATTTATAAGCAAAAACAGTTGACATTATCAAACGAATGTTAACAATATTAAAGTTACAAGGATTGGAATGGAAACAACATGCTTATAGAATTCCTTTCCTGATTAACAATAACATATTGTAAACGATAATGGCAAATTGTGGTAAAGTTGAACGAATATGCATTTCGCAAGTAACTATTCCACAAACGGAAGATTATATTTGTTTCTACTTAGAAGGCATATAATATTAACGGAGTTGGTTTGTGTTGGTGCTCAGCAGTCATGCAGGCCTCGTTTTCGAAGTTTTGTGTTCGATAAGCGTTGCATATTTGTACAATACGATTTACCAAATGCAAGAAAAAAATAAAGAAAATATGCACCTATGAGAACAGAATTAATTTTCTTACAAAAATGGGGACAACCCATGGAGATAACAGAAATAAGGAGAGCGGCTAAGGTTCATGAAAGCCTGTGGAGTGGAGGGAACGAATCAAGGTCTAGTGACTTTTACTTCCCAATCTATACACTATATACATAATCGTTTCACGTTCAAGGAACAGGATGAAGTTCGTTATTGCACTCACTAGAACATTTAGTTTCAACAATAAATTTCTGCACAGCAGTGAAAATAGATGTGTTTGTATTCATAGACAGTGAACTGTCCCCAAACAGAAGTACATCGAAGGTGATGTGGCAAAGTGAAGAAATAGTTTGTATCATTTCTAGTCGTTGTCTGTGGTAATATCTACATTGCAAAAAAAAAGTGTTCTGAATTTTCAATGCTACCACGACATAAAGGTGTGTCTGTTAAGTTCTTTAGATATATTTCGTAATTTAGGGCACTACATTTTGTACGAAGGCGTGTATGAGATACTTTCGGACGTCTATCACCGACAAAGAAGTACTCAGGCACAGATATATTTGTTTGTTTTAAGGTGTGTTTGAAAGATGCGACAGACGTGGAATTTCTATGTTCTTCGCCGAGACGACTATTCCAATCTCTTATTGTAGAAGGGAGAAAGGAATTGAAGAACTTGTTTGTTCCTGCATTGATTGTAAAGATATTATTTGCATTTCTTAGATTATATCGAGATGTTTTGTTGACAATGGGTGGTATAAGAGAATATAAATAAAGAGGTGTAAGATGATTTATCATTTTGTAGAAAAGAACCAATTTTTGCATTTTCCGACATGTGTCTAAAGAATTCCAGCCAATTTCACTATATAAAGAGGCAATAGATACAAGTTTTGTTGTTCCAGTGGCTATTCTGGCTGCCTCTATTTGGATCTTTTCGAGATCATCTTTTTCATATTGCTGACAGTTGTCCCAGATTTAATTACCATATTCCAAAATGGGTCTAATAAAAGAGATGTATATAGTTTCGAGGGATTTGCATTCTAAGACAAATTTTAATCTTCTTATGATGTTTATTCTTGCCCAGGCCTTTTCTTTTATATACCTAATCTGTTTATGCCAAGAGCCATCATTACTAAGATATATTCCAAGGTGTTTGTGGGTATCAACTTCCATAATTTGTTGGTTTAACATGAACAATGGTGGATGTTTAAAGGTTTGAAGCTTTCTGGAGACAAGAAGTGCTTCTGTTTTGATAGGATTAAATGTAACTTACCAATCTAATGCCAATTTGACGATTTTTCCGAGATCAGAGTTTAGAAGTTGTGCAGCTGAGATAGGATTTTCAACAATTATAAAAAAAACTTGTATCATTTGCAAAAAGTCTTATGTTAGACCCCCTATTTTTCACAATATCATTTATATATAACAGAAAAAGCAAAGGTCCAAAGATTGACCCTTGTGGCACACCAGCAAATATGAAATTCCAATTAGAAGATGCATTTTTGGAGAACAACTTTTTGTCTTCTGTTAGAAAGATAACTCCTGAACCAAGATAGAAGCTTCCCAGTTACACCTGCTGCTCGAAGTTTAAGAAGAATACCTTGATTCCAAGCTTGATCGAACGCTTTGCTTATATCACAAAATACCACTCGTATTTCCTTACCAGAGTCTAAAGCATGAGAGAATGTAACATATAGATAGGTCAGTTGGTTTGTTGGGGAATCTCCAGGAATAAAACCAGACTGTAGTGGTGTGAGAATACTGTTTTCATGTAAGTGATTATAAAGATGTTTAAATAAGGCGCGCTCTGCTACCTTTTCCAAACAGGACAAGAGGGAAATTGGACAATAATTAGAAACAGATGACATATCTCCTTTTCTGTATATGGCACACACCATAGCATCTTTTCATGTTTCAGGGAAGATTCCAAGACTTAAAGAATGATTTATTAGAAAGCACAGTGGATGTGCGAGCTCACGTGAACACTCCCGAAGGATTCGATTGTTAATACCATCAGGTCCAACAGCTTTTCCAAGAGGAAGACACTTCATTATAGATTCAACTTCAAGAGGAGTTATAACTAGTGAAGATATAGTGTTATCAGTGTACGGTAATTATGCGACATTATTATGTAATATTCAAAATTTTGATAATACTAGTATATGCATCAAAACATTCTGGCCCCGAGGTTATAGAACTATGTTCATACTCAACTCAGCTGAGCACTAAATTTATCCTGCTGATAAATGTTAAAATGCCGACAAGTGTTGGCATTCAACATGTATTAGCCTGATTAATACAACATCTGAGAGACTTAAAGCAGTAATCTTCTTCATTTGTCGGTAATTTAGTTTTTAGGAGCAGTTGAAATTTTGTGCTCATTTGAGCTGAGCATGAAAACAGTTTTATAACCTCGTATTTGATGACGACACTGTTGATAATGGGATTTTACTCGTGTTCAAACAGGCCTTTTAACTGCTTGAATCCCTTTTTCCTTTTTTTAAATTTGGGACTACACTTAAAGACAATGATACTGTCTGGTAGAGGGGAGCGAAGTGCTGTCTGTTGCCTTTCGTTTTTAGCAATCATGTTATTGAAGAAGTAACACATCCGTGTATGGGGATAACAACAAACAAAATGGTCGTCGTAGGACATTCATCAAATTGACTAGGTCATACTTGACGTTAGTCCTGTCATTATAAAGGTACATGCTTTTTAACCCTGAAAGCGCCAATCACGACTGCAGCCGACGACAAATTTTGAGACATCTTTTCCAATTTTCGACAAAAATAAGGTATGATATTACATGAGAATCGTCTGCCAGCAGGCGATTCTCATGAAATATCATGCCTTATCTGTTATTTTTGAAAAAGTGGCAAAATTGAAATTGTCCTCTGCTGCAAATTATAGGTGGCGCTTTATGGGTTAATGCAGACTCCAGATTCTGTAAAGCATTGTAAAATTAGGGGAAAGATCTCCTAATTTATTTATGCAGATTTTGTATGTTATAAATCTTGAAGATTTGGTGCCAGTAGAATTCATTTGCATCCCCACCCCACCAGCCCGATGACTTCAGCTGCTTGATTTGTTGTTTATTGTTGCTCCCATTGTTTGTGGGGGTTTTGTGTTTAGTCATTGTATTGTTTTATTCCTGGGTATCCTTTCTGTTTTTTCTTGGGTAGGGTTGTTAATGTCCTGTGTCTTTTGATTGCGGTGCCGTGGGTTCAACCCAGCAGGCACACATCGTTGACTCAACATTGATTCAACCTTGATTCAGAGTCATGGTGTTGAATCAACATAGAATCTATGTTGAGTTAACAATGTGTGCCTGCTGGGAAGATTGAGGATCAATATTAATTTTACCTTGAGTACCAGAAAACGGAAATAGATCCTATCAAAGAATGTGTATGTTGAATTCAATTTTATTCTCCAATCTTGAATCATGGTTTGTTTTTCAACTTTCATTCATCTTTGCAAGTCAATATTGAATCAACCTGTGAGAAATGAAATCAAGACTTGTATAAATTGAAGAAGATTGTTGGCTCTCATAATTTTTCACCGCAGTTTATTCAAAAATAATTTCCCATTATAAAAAGATTGGCTATAACATTTATGTATTGCAACAG
Source organism: Loripinus fragilis (assembly GCA_964019695.1). Lineage (NCBI taxonomy): Eukaryota > Metazoa > Mollusca > Bivalvia > Lucinida > Lucinidae > Loripinus > Loripinus fragilis. The sequence continues at coordinate 69,449,299 of OZ026518.1, forward strand.
ACTGCATGCTTGGTGATCAAATCAATCACGGCTGGCAACTTTGCTTTCCTCTTTAATTGCACGCTGGCGGTCGGACTTCAGACTCTATGACAGTTCAAACTTAAAGACTAATCTATTAATGAGATGGTAGAGGCCTGATGCTTTGCATGTTGTCAGGCCAACCGGAGTTTACCTGTTGGCTTTCTTTTGCTCTGGTATTCAGTTTTATGTACTATTGAGTCCATATCGTTTTTTGATGAGTGGAACAAATAATTTTGCCAAAAAATATTTCCTTAGCACAATTTAAGATAGTACAAAATTTTCACTATTTTTGTAAGGGTGGAGTCTGGCGAATTTCCGTCAAAAATTCAATTTTACAAAAATTGCCTAAAATTGTAAAGAAACACTTCTTTTGATAAGTGGAACAATTAACTTTGCAAAAAAAAATCTTAGCACAATTAAAGATAGTACAGATTTTCACTATTTTTGTAAGGTCCGCGCCTGTTGAATTTCCGTCAAAAATTGAATTTTCCCAAAGCTGCCTAAAATTGTGGAGAGACACTTCTTTTGATGAGTAGAACAAATTATTGTGACAAAAATATTTTCTTAGCACAATTTAAGATAGTATAATATTTTCACTATTTTTGTAAGGTCAGCGCCTGTCAAATTTCTGTCAAAAATTCAATTTTCCAAAAATTGCCTAAAATTGTGGAGAAACACTTTTTTTGATGAGTGAGACAAATAATTTTGCCAACAAATATTTTCTTAGCACAATTTAAGGTAGTACAAAGTTTTAACTATTTTTGTAAGGTCTGCTCCTGTCGAATTTCCTCCAAAAAATTCAATTTTCCAAAAGTTGCCTCAAATTGTGGAGAGACACTTCTTTTGATGAGTAGAACAAATGATTGTGACAAAAATATTTTCTTAGCACAATTTAAGATAGTATAATATTTTCACTATTTTTGAAAGGTCCGCGCCTGTAGAATTTCCATCAAAAATTCAATTTTCCAAAAATTGCCTAAAATTGTGGAGAAACACTTCTTTTGATGAGTGAGACAAATAATTTTGCCAACAAATATTTTCTTAGCACAATTTAAGGTAGTACAGAATTTTAACTATTTTTGTAAGGTCTGTTCCTGTCGAATTTCCTCCAAAAAATTCAATTTTCCAAAAGTTGCCTAAAATTGTGGAGAGACACTTCTTTTGATGAGTAGAACAAATTATTGTGACAAAAATATTTCCTTAGCACAATTTAAGATAGTATAATATTTTCACTATTTTTGTAAGGTCAGCGCCTGTCGAATTTCTGTCAAAAATTCAATTTTCCAAAAATTGCCTAAAATTGTGGAGAAACACTTCTTTTGATGAGTGAGACAAATAATTTTGCCAACAAATATTTTCTTAGCACAATTTAAGGTAGTACAAAGTTTTAACTATTTTTGTTAGGTCTGCTCCTGTCGAATTTCCTCCAAAAAATTCAATTTTCCAAAAGTTGCCTAAAATTGTGTAGAAACGCTTCTTTTGATGAGTGAGACAAATAATTTTGCCAACAAATATTTTCTTAGAACAATTTAAGGTAGTACAAATTTTCACTATTTTTGTAAGGTCTGCTCCTGTCGAATTTCCGTCAAAAAATTAAATTTTTCAAAAGTTTCCTAAAATTGTGTAGAAACGCTTCTTTTGATGAGTAGAACGAATAATTTTGCCAAAAAATATTTTCTTAGCACAAATTAAGATAATACAAAATTTTCACTATTTTTGTAAGGTCCGCACCTGTTGAATTTCGGTCAAAAATTCAATTTTCCAAAAGTGTTTAAAATTGTGTAGAAACCCTTCTTTTGATGAGTAGAACAAAAAGTTGTGCCAAAAATATTTTCTTAGCACAATTTAAGATAGTACAGATTTTCACTATTTTTGTAAGGTCAGGGCCTGTTGAATTACCTTCAAAAATTCAATTTTCCCAAAGTTGCCTAAAAATGTAGAGAAACACTTATTTTGATGAGTGGAACAAATAATTTTGCCAAAAAATATTTTCTTAGCACAATTTAAGCAAGTACAAAATTTTTACTATTTTTGTAAGGTCCGTGCCTGTAGAATTTCCGTCAAAAATTCAATTTTACCACAGTTGCCTAAAATTGTGGCGAAACACTTCTTTTGATGAGTTGAACAGATAATTTTGCCAAAAAATATTTTCTTAGCACAATTTTAGATAGTAAAGATTTTCACTATTTTTGTAAGGTCCATGCCTGTCCAATTTCCGTCAAAAATTCAATTTTCCAAAAATTGCCTAAATTTGTGGAGAAACACTGCTTTTGATGAGTGGAACAAATAATTTTGCCAAATAATATTTTCTTAGCACAATTTAAGATAGTACAAATTTTTCACTATTTTCAGTTAGGCACATCTGTTCAAACGAGATATATTATGTCGGTCCAAAAATATATCTCATTCGAAATAACATATCTTAATCGAGATATAACTAACGTTATTTCAACGTAGATATAATATCTCCTTCGAGATACATATAACTCTACATCCGGATATCTATATTTCATTTGAAATATTATATCTAAAACGACATATAAGTTTAGGCTATTTCAGTTAACTTGATATTTTTAAGGCGTTTATATCAGATGCGACAAGACAGTTCACTGACATACATTTTGAAGACATTTCACCGACAGATCTGAAGACAGTTCACGACATACAGTGTTGTGAGCTCAGTGCGCTGGAGCAGTAAAATCTATCTGTCTGTCTGCCTGCTTGCTCGTCTATTTGTCTGTATTCAAAATTACCTTGGCCTTTGCTTAAATCATAAGCCCTTTGTATCGATATCAATGTGAAGCTAAATCGTATTTTAGAAAAAGATCAGCTCTAGCAGTGAATTGTTGAGTAATAATTCATTGTTTGGAGGTCAGTTGTAAAGAAGATAAAATCACGATCGCGCTACAGCTGATCTATTTCGATTCGAACAAGCAATAAACGACGAAAACACATTGAAGTCTTCAGCTTCTTCCAACTATCCGCCATTGCACTGAAGAAACCCTTCAATAGTTGAACTGTTTCGCATGTACGTTGACATGTATTTGTAAAGTCTTTCAAGTTACACCGTCTAACGTAATGACTAACGTCATTTTGCAGTGGACATTGACGTCAGCTAGCGCGCGCTTTTCTGGCGCTTTCAAAACTGCGACTTTGTTGTTTTATAACACGATTTTTTAGCATTGACTATAGGCAATGTGTGTTCGAATTAATACTAAAATACTTTAGCGGCGTGTGCGCGCTATTTGACTAGATATTTGAAATGATAGGTCTAATCAATTAGCGTAGACCCGGATCAGCGTGCTCCCGAAAGAGAAGTTTGATCAGGGTTTACACAAATTGCCTCTCCATCGCAAAATTTACACGCCTCTCTCGTAAAGCAAGTGAGTGTAAAAGTCGCAGACGTTCTCACCACTGTCAGCGTGCGCGTGTGCGCGTGTGCGGTGGGGGGGGGGGAGCAGTAATCCAAAACTAAAAAAAATCAGCCAGCACATTAGATTTTGGTACTTATCGCATCAATGCACATCTATAAACGACCATGCTGGCGTATTCAGCGAAGCCTGAGGTCTATATTTTGGTCTGACATTTTATCTACAGCCCTTTCTTGTGTGTGTAAACATCTAAGCCGATCTGGGCCCGGAATTACAATGCCTCCTTAAAGTTAAGGAAGACTTAAGTCAAGTATTGATTTTTCAGGATGCGAAAAATAACGTTTCAAACTGATTAAAATCAAAATAGTATATTTTTCTCTAGATCACGATGCTATCTTTGACCGACCCAGGCAAGTTATTTAGCATATAATATAGCATGTTAAAATATCAATACTTAACTTAAGTCTTCCTTGACTCTAAGGAGGCATTGTAATTCAGGACCCTGATAAGTACCGAAATCCCGTGCATTGGCCCATGAATATGTTTGAAACTGGTGATATACGGACGATGGATGGATTGACGGACGATGGAGTGATTGTTATACAAAATTATTGGAATAGGATAGGGGTCTATTAAAGGAGAATTCAGCCTTATATAAAGTCAAAATTTAAGAAAATGTGTCAAATTCAGAACACGAAACTCAGTGTTTGCTTTCATATTGCACAGTGACCTATACCAGATACGTCACTGTATTGCACTAGATTTATTTATTGTCAAATACTACCAAGACCGTACGCAGACATCTGAATAAGGCATTAGAATGGAAAACTATTACAAAGGAAAATGGGGAAGTCTTAAATTTTGAAATAATTTTCCAATCTAGGGGGGCTATACCTACATGTAGCACCCCTGCATCCCCACCCCGGGGGTCTTTTTTAAGTTCAATGTACAGAATGGGAATATATTTTGGGGTATGCTTAAATTTCAAATATTTTTGGGCTATGCCTGATGATATTTTGGGTACATGTATCAATAGGAAGAAACAATGAGAGTAACACAAACCAAACTCTCCCCTAGGATCCCTACCACAATATACTAATGAGGTACGGGCCTGTTTACAATTGTAGATTTGAGATTTTTTATTACTTCTTGATGTTTAGAGGTTATTTCAAACATAGCTTACAAAATCTATTCATTGTGCGACTTTGCTTACATGTGTGTAAATGATTTTTTTTATCAATTTGTTGTGGAAAAATAAGAGCTCGCAGTTTTTTCGATGTTCAATGTCATCAACATTGTAGCAATAAATTGGTAATATCTTCATTCAGTTTATTTGTTTGTGGAGCGGGCTAAATCTATATATGAAGGTCAGTTAAATATACTTGTACAGTTCCATGTTCGCATAATAATGTATGTTCCTAGAATATACGTTTGACGATATTCTAACAACAGTTCATACTTCAGAAAGTGAAAGCAGCACTGGCTGGTCCCAGTAGATATTGCATTTCTTGCGCATGTCTCAACAGGGACCTATCTAGATATTTCAAATAAAATTAATCAGAATTTGTGCGGTTCGCAAGTGGCTTATAACATAATTGAAAACCTTAACATTGAATGTACATGTACTCTTACAGATTCGCCACTATCTTTTTTCTCCATCAATGTGTCAGGTGGCATATTTGAAACGTTACTTGGATCTACTTCAAGATTGGAGGACGAGAACTTTCGACACTATTTTATATAAAATTTCCCTGGTGAACTTGTCCATGACGCTGGCTTTTTTGTAGGTATAAATTGTTTCTTTCGAATTCAAAATTTCGCACTAAGCACAAATCGATACGAGACTGCGCATGACGCAAGAAAGATCACGTTTACGGATGGAGAAAAAACAATATTTCGACCGAAATTTATGGGATATGTCGATTGACATAACATATTTCGTTCTGTATATATTACAAGTGGGCATATCTAGACCGACATATTATATCTCGTTCGAACGGATGTGCCTAACTGATTTTAGTAAGGTCCGCGCCTGTCGAATTTCCGTCAAAAATTGAATTTTCCCAAAGTTGCCTAAAATTGTGGGGAAACACTTCTGATGATGAGTGGAACAAATAATTTTGCCAAAAAATATTTTCTTAGCACAATTTAAGATAGTACAGATTTTCACAATTTTTGTAAGGTCCGTGCCTGTCGAATTTCCGTCAAAATTCAATTATCCAAACATTGCCTAAAAATGTGGAGAAACACTGCTTTTGATGAATGGAACAAATAATTATGCCATAAAAATATTTTCTTAGCACAATTTAAGATAGTACAGATTTTCACTGTCCAATTTCCGACAAAAATTAAATTTTCCAAAAATTGCCTAAATTTGTGAAGAAAAACTGCTTTTGATGAGAGGAACAAGCAATTTTGCCATAAAATATTTTCTTAACAGAATTTAAGATAGTACAAAATTTTCACTATTTTTGTAAGGTCCGTGCCTGTCGAATTTCCATCAAAAATTCAATTTTAGAAAATTGCCAAAAATTGTGGCGAAACACTTCTTTTGATGAGTGGAACAAATAATTTTACCAACAAATATTTTCTTACCACAATTTAAGATAGTACTGATTTTCACTATTTTTGTAAGGCTCGCGCCTGTCGAATTTCCGTCAAAATTTCAATTTTCCAATAATTGCCTTAAATTTTGGAGAAACACTTCTTTTGATGAGTGGAACAAATAATTATGCCAAAAATTATTTTCGAAGCACAATTTAAGATAGTACAAAATTTTCACTATTTTTGTAAGTTTTGCGCCTGTCTATTTCCGTAAAAAATTCAATTTTCCAAAAATTGCCTTAACTGTTTGAGAAACACTCTTTTGATGAGTGGAACAAATAATTTTGCCAAAAAATATTTTCTTACCACAATTTAAGATAGTACTGATTTTCACTATTTTTGTAAGGCTCGCGCCTGTCGAATTTCCGTCAAAATTTCAATTTTCCAATAATTGCCTTAAATTTTGGAGAAACACTTCTTTTGATGAGTGGAACAAATAATTATGCCAAAAATTATTTTCGAAGCACAATTTAAGATAGTACAAAATTTTCACTATTTTTGTAAGGTCCGTGCCTGTCGAATTTCTGTCAAAAATTCAATTTTCCAAAAATTGCCTAAAATTGTGGAGAAACACTTCTTTTGATGAGAAGAACAAATAATTTTGCCAAAAAATATTTTCTTAGCACAATTTAAGATAGTACAAAATTTTCACTATTTTTGTAAGGTCCGCGCCTGTCGAATTTCCGTCAAAAATTCAATTTTCCAAAAATTGCCTAAATTTCTTGAGAAACACTTTGTGAGTGGAACAAATAATTTTGCCAAAAAATGTTTTCTTAGCACAATTTAAGATAGTACAGGTTTTTGCTATTTTTGTAAGGTCCGAGCCTGTCGAATTTCCGTCAAAATTTCAATTTTCCAAAAATTGCCTTAAATTTTGGAGAAACACTGCTTTGATGAGTGGAACAAATAATTTTGCCAAAAAATATTTTCTTAGCACAATTTAAGATAGTACAAAATTTTCACTATTTTTGTAAGGTCCACGCCTGTTGAAATTCCGTCAAAAATTCAATTTTCCAAAAATTGCCTAAAATCATTGAGAAACACTTTGTGAGCGGAACAAAAAGTTTTGCCAAAAAATATTTTCTTAGCACAATTTAAGATAGTACAAAATTTTCATTATTTTTGTAAGGTTCGCCCCTGTTGAATTTCCGTCAAAAATTCAATTTTCCAAAAATTGCCTAAAATTTTGGAGAAACACTGCTTTTGATGAGTGGAACAAATAATTTTGCCAAAAAATATTTTCTTAGCACAATTTAAGATAGTACAAAATTTTCACTATTTTTGTAAGGTTCGCGCCTGTCGAATTTCCGTCAAAAATTCAATTTTCCAAAAATTGCCTAAACCATTTGGAGAAACACTTCTTTTGATGGGTGGAACAAATAATTTTGCTAAAAAAAAATTTCTTAGCACAATTTAAGATAGTACAAAATTTTCACTATTTTTGTAAGGTCCGCGCCTGTCGAATTTCCGCCAAAAATACAATTTTCCAAAAATTGCCTAAAATTTTGGTTAAACACTGCTTTTGATGAGTGGAACAAATAATTTTGCCAAAAAATATTTTCTTAGCACAATTTAAGATAGTACAAAATTTTCACTAATTTTGTAAGGTCCGCATCTGTCGAATTTCCTTCAAAAATTCAATTTTTCAAAAATTGCCTAAATTTGTGGAGAAACACTGCTTTTGATGAGTGGAACTAATAATTTTGCCAAAAAATATTTTCTTAGCACAATTTAAGATAGTACAAAATTTTCACTATTTTTGTAAGGTCCGCGCCTGTCGAATTTCCATCAAATATTCAATTTTCCAAAAATTGCCTAAATTTGTGGAGAAACACTGCTTTTGATGAGTGGAACAAATAATTTTGCCAAACAATATTTTCTTAGCACAATATAAGGTAGTACAAAATTTTCACTAGTTTTGTAAGGTCCGCGCCTGTCGAATTTCCGTAAATAGTCAATTTTCCAAAAATTGCCTAAAATTCTGGAGCAACACTTCTTTTGATGAGTGGAACAAATAATTTTGCCAAAAAATATTTTCTTAGCACAATTTAAGATAGTTCAAAATTTTCACTATTTTTGTGAGGTCCGCGCCTGTCGATTTTCCGTCAAAATTTCAATTTTCCAAAAATTGCCTAAACTTTTGGAGAAACACTTCTTTTGATGAGTGGAACAAATAATTTTGCCAAAAAATATTTTCTTAGCACAATTTAAGATAGTACAAAATTTTCACTATTTTTGTAAGGTCGGCGCCTGTCGAATTTCCGTCAAAATTTCAATTTTCCAAAAATTGCCTAAAATTTTGGAGAAACACATCTTTTCATGAGTGGAACAAATAATTTTGCCAAAAAATATTTTCTTAGCACAATTTAAGATAGTACAAAATTTTCACTATTTTTGTAAGGTCCGCGCCTGTCGAATTTCTGTCAAAAATTCAATTTTCCAAAAATTGCCTAAATTTGTGGAGAAACACTGCTTTTGATGAGTGGAACAAATAATTTTGTCAAAAAAAATTTTCTTAGCACAATTTAAGATAGTACAAAATTTTCACTATTTTTGTAAGGTCCGCGCCTGTCGAATTTCCGTCAAAAATTCAATTTTCCAAAAATTGCCTAAATTTGTGGAGAAACACTGCTTTTGATGAGTGGAACAAATAATTTTGCCAAAAAATATTTTCTTAGCAAAATTTAAGATAGTACAAAATTTTCACTATTTTTGTAAGGTCCGCGCATGTCGAATTTCCGTCAAAATTTCAATTTTCCAAAAATTGCCTAAAATTTTGGAGAAACACTTCTTTTCATGAAAGGAACAAATAATTTTGCCAAAAAATATTTTCTTAGCACAATTTAAGATAGTACAAAATTTTCACTATTTTTGTAAGGTCCGCGCCTGTCTAATTTCCGTCAAAAATTCAATTTTCCAAAAATTGCCTAAACTTTTGGAGAAACACTTCTTTTGATGAGTGGAACAAATTATTTTGCCAAAAAATATTTTCTTAGCACAATTTAAGATAGTACAGATTTTCACTATTTTTGTAAGGTCCGCGCCTGTCGAATTTCAATCAAAATTTCAATTTTCCAAAAATTGCCTAAAATTTTGGTTAAACACTGCTTTTGATGAGTGGAACAAATAATTTTGCCAAAAAATATTTTCTTAGCACAATTTAAGATAGTACGAAATTTTCACTAATTTTGTAAGGTCCGCATCTGTCGAATTTCCGTCAAAAATTCAATTTTCCAAAAATTGCCTAAATTTGTGGAGAAACACTGCTTTTGATGAGTGGAACAAATAATTTTGCCAAAAAATATTTTCTTAGCACAATTTAAGATAGTACAAAATTTTCACTATTTTTGTAAGGTCCGCGCCTGTCGAATTTCCGTCAAATATTCAATTTTCCAAAAATTGCCTAAAATTTTGGAGAAACACTTCTTTTGATGAGTGGAACAAATAATTTTGCCAAAAAATATTTTCTTAGCACAATTTAAGATAGTACAAAATTTTCACTATTTTTGTAAGGTCCGCGCCTGTCGAATTTCCTTCAAAAATTCAATTTTCCAAAAATTGCCTAAACTTTTGGAGAAACACTTCTTTTGATGAGTGGTACAAATAATTTTGCCAAAAAATATTTTCTTAGCACAATTAAAGATAGTACAGATTTTCACTATTTTTGTAAGGTCCGCGCCTGTTGAATTTCAATCAAAATTTCAATTTTCCAAAAATTGCCTAAAATTTTGGTTAAACACTGCTTTTGATGAGTGGAACAAATAATTTTGCCAAAAAAATATTTTCTTAGCACAATTTAAGATAGTACAAAATTTTCACTAATTTTGTAAGGTCCGCATCTGTCGAATTTCCTTCAAAAATTCAATTTTCCAAAAATTGCCTAAATTTGTGGAGAAACACTGCTTTTGATGAGTGGAACAAATAATTTTGCCAAAAAATATTTTCTTAGCACAATTTAAGATAGTACAAAATTTTCACTATTTTTGTAAGGTCCGCGCCTGTCGAATTTCCGTCAAATATTCAATTTTCCAAAAATTGCCTAAAATTTTGGAGAAACACTTCTTTTCATGAGTGGAACAAATAATTTTGCCAAAAAATATTTTCTTAGCACAATTTAAGATAGTACAAAATTTTCACTATTTTTGTAAGGTCCGCGCCTGTCGAATTTCCGTCAAAATTTCAATTTTCCAAAAATTGCCTAAAATTTTGGAGAAACACTTCTTTTCATGAGTGGAACAAATAATTTTGCCAAAAAATATTTTCTTAGCACAATTTAAGATAGTACAAAATTTTCACTATTTTTGTAAGGTCCGCGCCTGTCGAATTTCCGTCAAAAATTCAATTTTCCAAAAATTGCCTAAATTTGTGGAGAAACACTGCTTTTGATGAGTGGAACAAATAATTTTGCCAAAAAATATTTTCTTAGCACAATTTAAGATAGTACAAAATTTTCACTATTTTTGTAAGGTCCGCGCATGTCGAATTTCCGTCAAAATTTCAATTTTCCAAAAATTGCCTAAAATTTTGGAGAAACACTTCTTTGATGAGTGGAACAAATAATTTTGCCAAAAAATATTTTCTTAGCACAATTTAAGATAGTACAAAATTTTCACTATTTTTGTAAGGTCCGCGCCTGTCGAATTTCCGTCAAAAATTCAATTTTCCAAAAATTGCCTAAACTTTTGGAGAAACACTTCTTTTGATGAGTGGAACAAATAATTTTGCCAAAAAATATTTTCTTAGCACAATTTAAGAAAGTACAAAATTTTCACTAATTTTGTAAGGTCCGCATCTGTCGAATTTCCTTCAAAAATTCAATTTTCCAAAAATTGCCTAAATTTGTGGAGAAACACTGCTTTTGATGAGTGGAACAAATAATTTTGCCAAAAAATATTTTCTTAGCACAATTTAAGATAGTACAAAATTTTCACTATTTTTGTAAGGTCCGCGCCTGTCGAATTTCCATCAAATATTCAATTTTCCAAAAATTGCCTAAAATTTTGGAGAAACACTTCTTTTGATGAGTGGAACAAATAATTTTGCCAAAAAATGTTTTCTTAGCACAATTTAAGATAGTACAAAATTTTCACTATTTTTGTAAGGTCCGCGCCTGTCGAATTTCCGTCAAAAATTCAATTTTCCAAAAATTGCCTAAAATTTTGGAGAAACACTTCTTTTCATGAGTGGAACAAATAATTTTGCCAAAAAATATTTTCTTAGCACAATTTAAGATAGTACAAAATTTTCACTATTTTTGTAAGGTCCGCGCATGTCGAATTTCCGTCAAAATTTCAATTTTCCAAAAATTGCCTAAAATTTTGGAGAAACACTTCTTTTCATGAAAGGAACAAATAATTTTGCCAAAAATATTTTCTTAGCACAATTTAAGATAGTACAAAATTGTCACTATTTTTGTAAGGTCCGCGCCTGTCGAATTTCCGTCAAAAATTCAATTTTCCAAAAATTGCCTAAACTTTTGGAGAAACACTTCTTTTGATGAGTGGAACAAATAATTTTGCCAAAAAATATTTTCTTAGCACAATTTAAGATAGTACAGATTTTCACTATTTTTGTAAGGTCCGCGCCTGTCGAATTTCAATCAAAATTTCAATTTTCCAAAAATTGCCTAAAATTTTGGTTAAACACTGCTTTTGATGAGTGGAACAAATAATTTTGCCAAAAAATATTTTCTTAGCACAATTTAAGAAAGTACAAAATTTTCACTAATTTTGTAAGGTCCGCATCTGTCGAATTTCCTTCAAAAATTCAATTTTCCAAAAATTGCCTAAATTTGTGGAGAAACACTGCTTTTGATGAGTGGAACAAATAATTTTGCCAAAAAATATTTTCTTAGCACAATTTAAGATAGTACAAAATTTTCACTATTTTTGTAAGGTCCGCGCCTGTCGAATTTCCGTCAAATATTCAATTTTCCAAAAATTGCCTAAAATTTTGGAGAAACACATCTTTTGATGAGTGGAACAAATAATTTTGCCAAAAAATGTTTTCTTAGCACAATTTAAGATAGTACAAAATTTTCACTATTTTTGTAAGGTCCGCGCCTGTCGAATTTCCGTCAAAATTTCAATTTTCCAAAAATTGCCTAAAATTTTGGAGAAACACTTCTTTTCATGAGTGGAACAAATAATTTTGCCAAAAAATATTTTCTTAGCACAATTTAAGATAGTACAAAATTTTCACTATTTTTGTAAGGTCCGCGCCTGTCGAATTTCCGTCAAAAATTCAATTTTCCAAAAATTGCCTAAATTTGTGGAGAAACACTGCTTTTGATGAGTGGAACAAATAATTTTGCCAAAAAATATTTTCTTAGCACAATTTAAGATAGTACAAAATTTTCACTATTTTTGTAAGGTCTGCGCATGTCGAATTTCCGTCAAAATTACAATTTTCCAAAAATTGCCTAAAATTTTGGAGAAACACTGCTTTTGATGAGTGGAACAAATAATTTTGCCAAAAAATATTTTCTTAGCACAATTTAAGATAGTACAAAATTTTCACTATTTTTGTAAGGTTCGCGCCTGTCGAATTTCCGTCAAAAATTCAATTTTCCAAAAATTGCCTAAACCATTTGGAGAAACACTTCTTTTGATGGGTGGAACAAATAATTTTGCTAAAAAAAAATTTCTTAGCACAATTTAAGATAGTACAAAATTTTCACTATTTTTGTAAGGTCCGCGCCTGTCGAATTTCCGCCAAAAATACAATTTTCCAAAAATTGCCTAAAATTTTGGTTAAACACTGCTTTTGATGAGTGGAACAAATAATTTTGCCAAAAAATATTTTCTTAGCACAATTTAAGATAGTACAAAATTTTCACTAATTTTGTAAGGTCCGCATCTGTCGAATTTCCTTCAAAAATTCAATTTTTCAGAAATTGCCTAAATTTGTGGAGAAACACTGCTTTTGATGAGTGGAACTAATAATTTTGCCAAAAAATATTTTCTTAGCACAATTTAAGATAGTACAAAATTTTCACTATTTTTGTAAGGTCCGCGCCTGTCGAATTTCCATCAAATATTCAATTTTCCAAAAATTGCCTAAATTTGTGGAGAAACACTGCTTTTGATGAGTGGAACAAATAATTTTGCCAAACAATATTTTCTTAGCACAATATAAGGTAGTACAAAATTTTCACTAGTTTTGTAAGGTCCGCGCCTGTCGAATTTCCGTAAATATTCAATTTTCCAAAAATTGCCTAAAATTCTGGAGCAACACTTCTTTTGATGAGTGGAACAAATAATTTTGCCAAAAAATATTTTCTTAGCACAATTTAAGATAGTTCAAAATTTTCACTATTTTTGTGAGGTCCGCGCCTGTCGATTTTCCGTCAAAATTTCAATTTTCCAAAAATTGCCTAAACTTTTGGAGAAACACTTCTTTTGATGAGTGGAACAAATAATTTTGCCAAAAAATATTTTCTTAGCACAATTTAAGATAGTACAAAATTTTCACTATTTTTGTAAGGTCGGCGCCTGTCGAATTTCCGTCAAAATTTCAATTTTCCAAAAATTGCCTAAAATTTTGGAGAAACACATCTTTTCATGAGTGGAACAAATAATTTTGCCCAAAAATATTTTCTTAGCACAATTTAAGATAGTACAAAATTTTCACTATTTTTGTAAGGTCCGCGCCTGTCGAATTTCTGTCAAAAATTCAATTTTCCAAAAATTGCCTAAATTTGTGGAGAAACACTGCTTTTGATGAGTGGAACAAATAATTTTGTCAAAAAAAATTTTCTTAGCACAATTTAAGATAGTACAAAATTTTCACTATTTTTGTAAGGTCCGCGCCTGTCGAATTTCCGTCAAAAATTCAATTTTCCAAAAATTGCCTAAATTTGTGGAGAAACACTGCTTTTGATGAGTGGAACAAATAATTTTGCCAAAAAATATTTTCTTAGCACAATTTAAGATAGTACAAAATTTTCACTATTTTTGTAAGGTCCGCGCATGTCGAATTTCCGTCAAAATTTCAATTTTCCAAAAATTGCCTAAAATTTTGGAGAAACACTTCTTTTCATGAAAGGAACAAATAATTTTGCCAAAAAATATTTTCTTAGCACAATTTAAGATAGTACAAAATTTTCACTATTTTTGTAAGGTCCGCGCCTGTCTAATTTCCGTCAAAAATTCAATTTTCCAAAAATTGCCTAAACTTTTGGAGAAACACTTCTTTTGATGAGTGGAACAAATTATTTTGCCAAAAAATATTTTCTTAGCACAATTTAAGATAGTACAGATTTTCACTATTTTTGTAAGGTCCGCGCCTGTCGAATTTCAATCAAAATTTCAATTTTCCAAAAATTGCCTAAAATTTTGGTTAAACACTGCTTTTGATGAGTGGAACAAATAATTTTGCCAAAAAATATTTTCTTAGCACAATTTAAGATAGTACAAAATTTTCACTAATTTTGTAAGGTCCGCATCTGTCGAATTTCCGTCAAAAATTCAATTTTCCAAAAATTGCCTAAATTTGTGGAGAAACACTGCTTTTGATGAGTGGAACAAATAATTTTGCCAAAAAATATTTTCTTAGCACAATTTAAGATAGTACAAAATTTTCACTATTTTTGTAAGGTCCGCGCCTGTCGAATTTCCGTCAAATATTCAATTTTCCAAAAATTGCCTAAAATTTTGGAGAAACACTTCTTTTGATGAGTGGAACAAATAATTTTGCCAAAAAATATTTTCTTAGCACAATTTAAGATAGTACAAAATTTTCACTATTTTTGTAAGGTCCGCGCCTGTCGAATTTCCTTCAAAAATTCAATTTTCCAAAAATTGCCTAAACCTTTGGAGAAACACTTCTTTTGATGAGTGGTACAAATAATTTTGCCAAAAAATATTTTCTTAGCACAATTAAAGATAGTACAGATTTTCACTATTTTTGTAAGGTCCGCGCCTGTCGAATTTCAATCAAAATTTCAATTTTCCAAAAATTGCCTAAAATTTTGGTTAAACACTGCTTTTGATGAGTGGAACAAATAATTTTGCCAAAAAATATTTTCTTAGCACAATTTAAGATAGTACAAAATTTTCACTAATTTTGTAAGGTCCGCATCTGTCGAATTTCCTTCAAAAATTCAATTTTCCAAAAATTGCCTAAATTTGTGGAGAAACACTGCTTTTGATTAGTGGAACAAATAATTTTGCCAAAAAATATTTTCTTAGCACAATTTAAGATAGTACAAAATTTTCACTATTTTTGTAAGGTCCGCGCCTGTCGAATTTCCTTCAAATATTCAATTTTCCAAAAATTGCCTAAAATTTTGGAGAAACACTTCTTTTCATGAGTGGAACAAATAATTTTGCCAAAAAATATTTTCTTAGCACAATTTAAGATAGTACAAAATTTTCACTATTTTTGTAAGGTCCGCGCCTGTCGAATTTCCGTCAAAATTTCAATTTTCCAAAAATTGCCTAAAATTTTGGAGAAACACTTCTTTTCATGAGTGGAACAAATAATTTTGCCAAAAAATATTTTCTTAGCACAATTTAAGATAGTACAAAATTTTCACTATTTTTGTAAGGTCCGCGCCTGTCGAATTTCCGTCAAAAATTCAATTTTCCAAAAATTGCCTAAATTTGTGGAGAAACACTGCTTTTGATGAGTGGAACAAATAATTTTGCCAAAAAATATTTTCTTAGCACAATTTAAGATAGTACAAAATTTTCACTATTTTTGTAAGGTCCGCGCATGTCGAATTTCCGTCAAAATTTCAATTTTCCAAAAATTGCCTAAAATTTTGGAGAAACACTTCTTTTGATGAGTGGAACAAATAATTTTGCCAAAAAATATTTTCTTAGCACAATTTAAGATAGTACAAAATTTTCACTATTTTTGTATGGTCCACGCCTGTCGAATTTCCGTCAAAAATTCAATTTTCCAAAAATTGCCTAAACTTTTGGAGAAACACTTCTTTTGATGAGTGGAACAAATAATTTTGCCAAAAAATATTTTCTTAGCACAATTTAAGATAGTACAGATTTTCACTATTTTTGTAAGGTCCGCGCCTGTCGAATTTCAATCAAAATTTCAATTTTCCAAAAATTGCCTAAAATTTTGGTTAAACACTGCTTTTGATGAGTGGAACAAATAATTTTGCCAAAAAATATTTTCTTAGCACAATTTAAGAAAGTACAAAATTTTCACTAATTTTGTAAGGTCCGCATCTGTCGAATTTCCTTCAAAAATTCAATTTTCCAAAAATTGCCTAAATTTGTGGAGAAACACTGCTTTTGATGAGTGGAACAAATAATTTTGCCAAAAAATATTTTCTTAGCACAATTTAAGATAGTACAAAATTTTCACTATTTTTGTAAGGTCCGCGCCTGTCGAATTTCCGTCAAATATTCAATTTTCCAAAAATTGCCTAAAATTTTGGAGAAACACTTCTTTTGATGAGTGGAACAAATAATTTTGCCAAAAAATGTTTTCTTAGCACAATTTAAGATAGTACAAAATTTTCACTAATTTTGTTAGGTCCGCATCTGTCGAATTTCCGTCAAAAATTCAATTTTCCAAAAATTGCCTAAATTTGTGGAGAAACACTGCTTTTGATGAGTGGAACAAATAATTTTGCCAAAAAATATTTTCTTAGCACAATTTAAGATAGTACAAAATTTTCACTATTTTTGTAAGGTCCGCGCCTGTCGAATTTCCGTCAAATATTCAATTTTCCAAAAATTGCCTAAAATTTTGGAGAAACACTTCTTTTGATGAGTGGAACAAATAATTTTGCCAAAAAATATTTTCTTAGCACAATTTAAGATAGTACAAAATTTTCACTATTTTTGTAAGGTCCGCGCCTGTCGAATTTCCTTCAAAAATTCAATTTTCCAAAAATTGCCTAAACTTTTGGAGAAACACTTCTTTTGATGAGTGGTACAAATAATTTTGCCAAAAAATATTTTCTTAGCACAATTAAAGATAGTACAGATTTTCACTATTTTTGTAAGGTCCGCGCCTGTCGAATTTCAATCAAAATTTCAATTTTCCAAAAATTGCCTAAAATTTTGGTTAAACACTGCTTTTGATGAGTGGAACAAATAATTTTGCCAAAAAATATTTTCTTAGCACAATTTAAGATAGTACAAAATTTTCACTAATTTTGTAAGGTCCGCATCTGTCGAATTTCCTTCAAAAATTCAATTTTCCAAAAATTGCCTAAATTTGTGGAGAAACACTGCTTTTGATGAGTGGAACAAATAATTTTGCCAAAAAATATTTTCTTAGCACAATTTAAGATAGTACAAAATTTTCACTATTTTTGTAAGGTCCGCGCCTGTCGAATTTCCTTCAAATATTCAATTTTCCAAAAATTGCCTAAAATTTTGGAGAAACACTTCTTTTCATGAGTGGAACAAATAATTTTGCCAAAAAATATTTTCTTAGCACAATTTAAGATAGTACAAAATTTTCACTATTTTTGTAAGGTCCGCGCCTGTCGAATTTCCGTCAAAATTTCAATTTTCCAAAAATTGCCTAAAATTTTGGAGAAACACTTCTTTTCATGAGTGGAACAAATAATTTTGCCAAAAAATATTTTCTTAGCACAATTTAAGATAGTACAAAATTTTCACTATTTTTGTAAGGTCCGCGCATGTCGAATTTCCGTCAAAATTTCAATTTTCCAAAAATTGCCTAAAATTTTGGAGAAACACTTCTTTTCATGAAAGGAACAAATAATTTTGCCAAAAATATTTTCTTAGCACAATTTAAGATAGTACAAAATTGTCACTATTTTTGTAAGGTCCGCGCCTGTCGAATTTCCTTCAAATATTCAATTTTCCAAAAATTGCCTAAAATTTTGGAGAAACACTTCTTTTCATGAGTGGAACAAATAATTTTGCCAAAAAATATTTTCTTAGCACAATTTAAGATAGTACAAAATTTTCACTATTTTTGTAAGGTCCGCGCCTGTCGAATTTCCGTCAAAATTTCAA
Organism: Loripinus fragilis; assembly: GCA_964019695.1. NCBI lineage: Eukaryota > Metazoa > Mollusca > Bivalvia > Lucinida > Lucinidae > Loripinus > Loripinus fragilis. The sequence continues at coordinate 69,467,261 of OZ026518.1, forward strand.
TTTTCCAAAAATTGCCTAAAATTTTGGAGAAACACTTCTTTTCATGAGTGGAACAAATAATTTTGCCAAAAAATATTTTCTTAGCACAATTTAAGATAGTACAAAATTTTCACTATTTTTGTAAGGTCCGCGCCTGTCGAATTTCCGTCAAAAATTCAATTTTCCAAAAATTGCCTAAATTTGTGGAGAAACACTGCTTTTGATGAGTGGAACAAATAATTTTGCCAAAAAATATTTTCTTAGCACAATTTAAGATAGTACAAAATTTTCACTATTTTTGTAAGGTCCGCGCATGTCGAATTTCCGTCAAAATTTCAATTTTCCAAAAATTGCCTAAAATTTTGGAGAAACACTTCTTTTGATGAGTGGAACAAATAATTTTGCCAAAAAATATTTTCTTAGCACAATTTAAGATAGTACAAAATTTTCACTATTTTTGTATGGTCCACGCCTGTCGAATTTCCGTCAAAAATTCAATTTTCCAAAAATTGCCTAAACTTTTGGAGAAACACTTCTTTTGATGAGTGGAACAAATAATTTTGCCAAAAAATATTTTCTTAGCACAATTTAAGATAGTACAGATTTTCACTATTTTTGTAAGGTCCGCGCCTGTCGAATTTCAATCAAAATTTCAATTTTCCAAAAATTGCCTAAAATTTTGGTTAAACACTGCTTTTGATGAGTGGAACAAATAATTTTGCCAAAAAATATTTTCTTAGCACAATTTAAGAAAGTACAAAATTTTCACTAATTTTGTAAGGTCCGCATCTGTCGAATTTCCTTCAAAAATTCAATTTTCCAAAAATTGCCTAAATTTGTGGAGAAACACTGCTTTTGATGAGTGGAACAAATAATTTTGCCAAAAAATATTTTCTTAGCACAATTTAAGATAGTACAAAATTTTCACTATTTTTGTAAGGTCCGCGCCTGTCGAATTTCCGTCAAATATTCAATTTTCCAAAAATTGCCTAAAATTTTGGAGAAACACTTCTTTTGATGAGTGGAACAAATAATTTTGCCAAAAAATGTTTTCTTAGCACAATTTAAGATAGTACAAAATTTTCACTAATTTTGTTAGGTCCGCATCTGTCGAATTTCCGTCAAAAATTCAATTTTCCAAAAATTGCCTAAATTTGTGGAGAAACACTGCTTTTGATGAGTGGAACAAATAATTTTGCCAAAAAATATTTTCTTAGCACAATTTAAGATAGTACAAAATTTTCACTATTTTTGTAAGGTCCGCGCCTGTCGAATTTCCGTCAAATATTCAATTTTCCAAAAATTGCCTAAAATTTTGGAGAAACACTTCTTTTGATGAGTGGAACAAATAATTTTGCCAAAAAATATTTTCTTAGCACAATTTAAGATAGTACAAAATTTTCACTATTTTTGTAAGGTCCGCGCCTGTCGAATTTCCTTCAAAAATTCAATTTTCCAAAAATTGCCTAAACTTTTGGAGAAACACTTCTTTTGATGAGTGGTACAAATAATTTTGCCAAAAAATATTTTCTTAGCACAATTAAAGATAGTACAGATTTTCACTATTTTTGTAAGGTCCGCGCCTGTCGAATTTCAATCAAAATTTCAATTTTCCAAAAATTGCCTAAAATTTTGGTTAAACACTGCTTTTGATGAGTGGAACAAATAATTTTGCCAAAAAATATTTTCTTAGCACAATTTAAGATAGTACAAAATTTTCACTAATTTTGTAAGGTCCGCATCTGTCGAATTTCCTTCAAAAATTCAATTTTCCAAAAATTGCCTAAATTTGTGGAGAAACACTGCTTTTGATGAGTGGAACAAATAATTTTGCCAAAAAATATTTTCTTAGCACAATTTAAGATAGTACAAAATTTTCACTATTTTTGTAAGGTCCGCGCCTGTCGAATTTCCTTCAAATATTCAATTTTCCAAAAATTGCCTAAAATTTTGGAGAAACACTTCTTTTCATGAGTGGAACAAATAATTTTGCCAAAAAATATTTTCTTAGCACAATTTAAGATAGTACAAAATTTTCACTATTTTTGTAAGGTCCGCGCCTGTCGAATTTCCGTCAAAATTTCAATTTTCCAAAAATTGCCTAAAATTTTGGAGAAACACTTCTTTTCATGAGTGGAACAAATAATTTTGCCAAAAAATATTTTCTTAGCACAATTTAAGATAGTACAAAATTTTCACTATTTTTGTAAGGTCCGCGCATGTCGAATTTCCGTCAAAATTTCAATTTTCCAAAAATTGCCTAAAATTTTGGAGAAACACTTCTTTTCATGAAAGGAACAAATAATTTTGCCAAAAATATTTTCTTAGCACAATTTAAGATAGTACAAAATTGTCACTATTTTTGTAAGGTCCGCGCCTGTCGAATTTCCGTCAAAAATTCAATTTTCCAAAAATTGCCTAAACTTTTGGAGAAACACTTCTTTTGATGAGTGGAACAAATAATTTTGCCAAAAAATATTTTCTTAGCACAATTTAAGATAGTACAGATTTTCACTATTTTTGTAAGGTCCGCGCCTGTCGAATTTCAATCAAAATTTCAATTTTCCAAAAATTGCCTAAAATTTTGGTTAAACACTGCTTTTGATGAGTGGAACAAATAATTTTGCCAAAAAATATTTTCTTAGCACAATTTAAGAAAGTACAAAATTTTCACTAATTTTGTAAGGTCCGCATCTGTCGAATTTCCTTCAAAAATTCAATTTTCCAAAAATTGCCTAAATTTGTGGAGAAACACTGCTTTTGATGAGTGGAACAAATAATTTTGCCAAAAAATATTTTCTTAGCACAATTTAAGATAGTACAAAATTTTCACTATTTTTGTAAGGTCCGCGCCTGTCGAATTTCCGTCAAATATTCAATTTTCCAAAAATTGCCTAAAATTTTGGAGAAACACTTCTTTTGATGAGTGGAACAAATAATTTTGCCAAAAAATGTTTTCTTAGCACAATTTAAGATAGTACAAAATTTTCACTATTTTTGTAAGGTCCGCGCCTGTCGAATTTCCGTCAAAATTTCAATTTTCCAAAAATTGCCTAAAATTTTGGAGAAACACTTCTTTTCATGAGTGGAACAAATAATTTTGCCAAAAAATATTTTCTTAGCACATTTTAAGATAGTACAAAATTTTCACTATTTTTGTAAGGTCCGCGCCTGTCGAATTTCCGTCAAAAATTCAATTTTCCAAAAATTGCCTAAATTTGTGGAGAAACACTGCTTTTGATGAGTGGAACAAATAATTTTGCCAAAAAATATTTTCTTAGCACAATTTAAGATAGTACAAAATTTTCACTATTTTTGTAAGGTCCGCGCCTGTCGAATTTCCGTCAAATATTCAATTTTCCAAAAATTGCCTAAACTTTTGGAGAAACACTTCTTTTGATGAGTGGAACAAATAATTTTGCCAAAAAATATTTTCTTAGCACAATTTAAGATAGTACAGATTTTCACTATTTTTGTAAGGTCCGCGCCTGTCGAATTTCAATCAAAATTTCAATTTTCCAAAAATTGCCTAAAATTTTGGTTAAACACTGCTTTTGATGAGTGGAACAAATAATTTTGCCAAAAAATATTTTCTTAGCACAATTTAAGAAAGTACAAAATTTTCACTAATTTTGTAAGGTCCGCATCTGTCGAATTTCCTTCAAAAATTCAATTTTCCAAAAATTGCCTAAATTTGTGGAGAAACACTGCTTTTGATGAGTGGAACAAATAATTTTGCCAAAAAATATTTTCTTAGCACAATTTAAGATAGTACAAAATTTTCACTATTTTTGTAAGGTCCGCGCCTGTCGAATTTCCGTCAAATATTCAATTTTCCAAAAATTGCCTAAAATTTTGGAGAAACACTTCTTTTGATGAGTGGAACAAATAATTTTGCCAAAAAATGTTTTCTTAGCACAATTTAAGATAGTACAAAATTTTCACTAATTTTGTTAGGTCCGCATCTGTCGAATTTCCGTCAAAAATTCAATTTTCCAAAAATTGCCTAAATTTGTGGAGAAACACTGCTTTTGATGAGTGGAACAAATAATTTTGCCAAAAAATATTTTCTTAGCACAATTTAAGATAGTACAAAATTTTCACTATTTTTGTAAGGTCCGCGCCTGTCGAATTTCCGTCAAATATTCAATTTTCCAAAAATTGCCTAAAATTTTGGAGAAACACTTCTTTTGATGAGTGGAACAAATAATTTTGCCAAAAAATATTTTCTTAGCACAATTTAAGATAGTACAAAATTTTCACTATTTTTGTAAGGTCCGCGCCTGTCGAATTTCCTTCAAAAATTCAATTTTCCAAAAATTGCCTAAACTTTTGGAGAAACACTTCTTTTGATGAGTGGTACAAATAATTTTGTCAAAAAATATTTTCTTAGCACAATTAAAGATAGTACAGATTTTCACTATTTTTGTAAGGTCCGCGCCTGTCGAATTTCAATCAAAATTTCAATTTTCCAAAAATTGCCTAAAATTTTGGTTAAACACTGCTTTTGATGAGTGGAACAAATAATTTTGCCAAAAAATATTTTCTTAGCACAATTTAAGATAGTACAAAATTTTCACTAATTTTGTAAGGTCCGCATCTGTCGAATTTCCTTCAAAAATTCAATTTTCCAAAAATTGCCTAAATTTGTGGAGAAACACTGCTTTTGATGAGTGGAACAAATAATTTTGCCAAAAAATATTTTCTTAGCACAATTTAAGATAGTACAAAATTTTCACTATTTTTGTAAGGTCCGCGCCTGTCGAATTTCCTTCAAATATTCAATTTTCCAAAAATTGCCTAAAATTTTGGAGAAACACTTCTTTCTATGAGTGGAACAAATAATTTTGCCAAAAAATATTTTCTTAGCACAATTTAAGATAGTACAAAATTTTCACTATTTTTGTAAGGTCCGCGCCTGTCGAATTTCCGTCAAAATTTCAATTTTCCAAAAATTGCCTAAAATTTTGGAGAAACACTTCTTTTCATGAGTGGAACAAATAATTTTGCCAAAAAATATTTTCTTAGCACAATTTAAGATAGTACAAAATTTTCACTATTTTTGTAAGGTCCGCGCCTGTCGAATTTCCGTCAAAAATTCAATTTTCCAAAAATTGCCTAAATTTGTGGAGAAACACTGCTTTTGATGAGTGGAACAAATAATTTTGCCAAAAAATATTTTCTTAGCACAATTTAAGATAGTACAAAATTTTCACTATTTTTGTAAGGTCCGCGCATGTCGAATTTCCGTCAAAATTTCAATTTTCCAAAAATTGCCTAAAATTTTGGAGAAACACTTCTTTTGATGAGTGGAACAAATAATTTTGCCAAAAAATATTTTCTTAGCACAATTTAAGATAGTACAAAATTTTCACTATTTTTGTAAGGTCCGCGCCTGTCGAATTTCCGTCAAAAATTCAATTTTCCAAAAATTGCCTAAACTTTTGGAGAAACACTTCTTTTGATGAGTGGAACAAATAATTTTGCCAAAAAATGTTTTCTTAGCACAATTTAAGATAGTACAGATTTTCACTATTTTTGTAAGGTCCGCGCCTGTCGAATTTCAATCAAAATTTCAATTTTCCAAAAATTGCCTAAAATTTTGGTTAAACACTGCTTTTGATGAGTGGAACAAATAATTTTGCCAAAAAATATTTTCTTAGCACAATTTAAGAAAGTACAAAATTTTCACTAATTTTGTAAGGTCCGCATCTGTCGAATTTCCTTCAAAAATTCAATTTTCCAAAAATTGCCTAAATTTGTGGAGAAACACTGCTTTTGATGAGTGGAACAAATAATTTTGCCAAAAAATATTTTCTTAGCACAATTTAAGATAGTACAAAATTTTCACTATTTTTGTAAGGTCCGCGCCTGTCGAATTTCCGTCAAATATTCAATTTTCCAAAAATTGCCTAAAATTTTGGAGAAACACTTCTTTTGATGAGTGGAACAAATAATTTTGCCAAAAAATGTTTTCTTAGCACAATTTAAGATAGTACAAAATTTTCACTATTTTTGTAAGGTCCGCGCCTGTCGAATTTCCGTCAAAATTTCAATTTTCCAAAAATTGCCTAAAATTTTGGAGAAACACTTCTTTTCACGAGTGGAACAAATAATTTTGCCAAAAAATATTTTCTTAGCACAATTTAAGATAGTACAAAATTTTCACTATTTTTGTAAGGTCCGCGCATGTCGAATTTCCGTCAAAATTTCAATTTTCCAAAAATTGCCTAAAATTTTGGAGAAACACTTCTTTTCATGAAAGGAACAAATAATTTTGCCAAAAATATTTTCTTAGCACAATTTAAGATAGTACAAAATTGTCACTATTTTTGTAAGGTCCGCGCCTGTCGAATTTCCGTCAAAAATTCAATTTTCCAAAAATTGCCTAAACTTTTGGAGAAACACTTCTTTTGATGAGTGGAACAAATAATTTTGCCAAAAAATATTTTCTTAGCACAATTTAAGATAGTACAGATTTTCACTATTTTTGTAAGGTCCGCGCCTGTCGAATTTCAATCAAAATTTCAATTTTCCAAAAATTGCCTAAAATTTTGGTTAAACACTGCTTTTGATGAGTGGAACAAATAATTTTGCCAAAAAATATTTTCTTAGCACAATTTAAGAAAGTACAAAATTTTCACTATTTTTGTAAGGTCCGCGCCTGTCGAATTTCCGTCAAAATTTCAATTTTCCAAAAATTGCCTAAAATTTTGGAGAAACACTTCTTTTCATGAGTGGGACAAATAATTTTGCCAAAAAATATTTTCTTAGCACATTTTAAGATAGTACAAAATTTTCACTATTTTTGTAAGGTCCGCGCCTGTCGAATTTCCGTCAAAAATTCAATTTTCCAAAAATTGCCTAAATTTGTGGAGAAACACTGCTTTTGATGAGTGGAACAAATAATTTTGCCAAAAAATATTTTCTTAGCACAATTTAAGATAGTACAAAATTTTCACTATTTTTGTAAGGTCCGCGCCTGTCGAATTTCCGTCAAATATTCAATTTTCCAAAAATTGCCTAAAATTTTGGAGAAACACTTCTTTTGATGAGTGGAACAAATAATTTTGCCAAAAAATATTTTCTTAGCACAATTTAAGATAGTACAAAATTTTCACTATTTTTGTAAGGTCTGCGCATGTCGAATTTCCGTCAAAATTACAATTTTCCAAAAATTGCCTAAAATTTTGGAGAAACACTTCTTTTCATGAGTGGAACAAATAATTTTGCCAAAAAATATTTTCTTAGCACAATTTAAGATAGTACAAAATTTTCACTATTTTTGTAAGGTCCGCGCCTGTCGAATTTCCGTCAAAAATTCAATTTTCCAAAAATTGCCTAAACTTTTGGAGAAACACTTCTTTTGATGAGTGGAACAAATAATTTTGCCAAAAAATATTTTCTTAGCACAATTTAAGATAGTACAGATTTTCACTATTTTTGTAAGGTCCGCGCCTGTCGAATTTCAATCAAAATTTCAGTTTTCCAAAAATTGCCTAAAATTTCGGTTAAACACTGCTTTTGATGAGTGGAACAAATAATTTTGCCAAAAAATATTTTCTTAGCACAATTTAAGATAGTACAAAATTTTCACTAATTTTGTAAGGTCCGCTTCTGTCGAATTTCCTTCAAAAATTCAATTTTTCAAAAATTGCCTAAATTTGTGGAGAAACACTGCTTTTGATGAGTGGAACAAATAATTTTGCCAAAAAATATTTTCTTAGCACAATTTAAGATAGTACAAAATTTTCACTATTTTTGTAAGGTCCGCGCCTGTCGAATTTCCGTCAAATATTCAATTTTCCAAAAATTGCCTAAATTTGTGGAGAAACACTGCTTTTGATGAGTGGAACAAATAATTTTGCCAAAAAATATTTTCTTAGCACAATATAAGGTAGTACAAAATTTTCACTATTTTGTAAGGTCCGCGCCTGTCGAATTTCCGTCAAATATTCAATTTTCCAAAAATTGCCTAAAATTTTGGAGCAACACTTCTTTTGATAAGTGGAACAAATAATTTTGCCAAAAAATATTTTCTTAGCACAGTATAAGATAGTACAAAATTTTCACTATTTTTGTAAGGTCCGCGCCTGTCGAATTTCAATCAAAATTTCAATTTTCCCAAAATTGCCTAAAATTTTGGTTAAACACTGCTTTTGATGAGTGGAACAAATAATTTTGCCAAAAAATATTTTCTTAGCACAATTTAAGATAGTACAAAATTTTCACTAATTTTGTAAGGTCCGCGCCTGTCGAATTTCCTTCAAAAATTCAATTTTCCAAAAATTGCCTAAAATTTTGGAGAAACACTTCTTTTGATGAGTGGAACAAATAATTTCCCCAAATAATATTTTCTTAGCACAATTTAAGATAGTACAAAATTTTCACTATTTTTGTAAGGTCCGCGCCTGTCGAATTTCCGTCAAATATTCAATTTTCCAAAAATTGCCTAAATTTGTGGAGAAACACTGCTTTTGATGAGTGGAACAAATAATTTTGCCAAAAAATATTTTCTTAGCACAATATAAGGTAGTACAAAATTTTCACTATTTTGTAAGGTCCGCGCCTGTCGAATTTCCGTCAAATATTCAATTTTCCAAAAATTGCCTAAAATTTTGGAGCAACACTTCTTTTGATAAGTGGAACAAATAATTTTGCCAAAAAATATTTTCTTAGCACAATATAAGATAGTACAAAATTTTCACTATTTTTGTAAGGTCCGCGCCTGTCGAATTTCAATCAAAATTTCAATTTTCCCAAAATTGCCTAAAATTTTGGTTAAACACTGCTTTTGATGAGTGGAACAAATAATTTTGCCAAAAAATATTTTCTTAGCACAATTTAAGATAGTACAAAATTTTCACTAATTTTGTAAGGTCTGCGCCTGTCGAATTTCCTTCAAAAATTCAATTTTCCAAAAATTGCCTAAAATTTTGGAGAAACACTTCTTTTCATGAGTGGAACAAATAATTTTGCCAAAAAATATTTTCTTAGCACAATTTAAGATAGTACAAAATTTTTACTATTTTTGTAAGGTCCGCGCCTGTCGAATTTCCGTCAAAAATTCAATTTTCCATAAATTGCCTAAAATTTTGGAGAAACACTTCTTTTGATGAGTGGAACAAATAATTTTGCCAAAAAATATTTTCTTAGCACAATTTAAGATAGTACAAAATTTTCACTATTTTTGTAAGGTCCGCGCCTGTCGATTTTCCGTCAAAAATTCAATTTTCCAAAAATTGCCTAAAATTTTGGAGAAACACTTCTTTTGATGAGTGGAACAAATAATTTCCCCAAATAATATTTTCTTAGCACAATTTAAGATAGTACAAAATTTTCACTATTTTTGTAAGGTCCGCGCCTGTCGAATTTCCGTCAAAATTCAATTTTCCAAAAATTGCCTAAACTTTTGGAGAAACACTTCTTTTCATGAGTGGAACAAATAATTTTGCCAAAAAATATTTTCTTAGCACAATTTAAGATAGTACAAAATTTTTACTATTTTTGTAAGGTCCGCGCCTGTCGAATTTCCGTCAAAAATTCAATTTTCCAAAAATTGCCTAAATTTGTGGAGAAACACTGCTTTTGATGAGTGGAACAAATAATTTTGCCAAAAAATATTTTCTTAGCACAATTTAAGATACTACAAAATTTTCACTAATTTTGTAAGGTCCGCATCTGTCGAATTTCCTTCAAAAATTCAATTTTCCAAAAATTGCCTAAATTTGTGGAGAAACACTGCTTTTGATGAGTGGAACAAATAATTTTGCCAAAAAATATTTTCTTAGCACAATTTAAGATAGTACAAAATTTTCACTATTTTTGTAAGGTCCGCGCCTGTCGAATTTCCGTCAAATATTCAATTTTCCAAAAATTGCCTAAAATTTTGGAGAAACACTTCTTTTGATGAGTGGAACAAATAATTTTGCCAAAAAATGTTTTCTTAGCACAATTTAAGATAGTACAAAATTTTCACTAATTTTGTTAGGTCCGCATCTGTCGAATTTCCGTCAAAAATTCAATTTTCCAAAAATTGCCTAAATTTGTGGAGAAACACTGCTTTTTATGAGTGGAACAAATAATTTTGCCAAAAAATATTTTCTTAGCACAATTTAAGATAGTACAAAATTTTCACTATTTTTGTAAGGTCCGCGCCTGTCGAATTTCCGTCAAATATTCAATTTTCCAAAAATTGCCTAAAATTTTGGAGAAACACTTCTTTTGATGAGTGGAACAAATAATTTTGCCAAAAAATATTTTCTTAGCACAATTTAAGATAGTACAAAATTTTCACTATTTTTGTAAGGTCCGCGCCTGTCGAATTTCCTTCAAAAATTCAATTTTCTAAAAATTGCCTAAACTTTTGGAGAAACACTTCTTTTGATGAGTGGTACAAATAATTTTGCCAAAAAATATTTTCTTAGCACAATTAAAGATAGTACAGATTTTCACTATTTTTGTAAGGTCCGCGCCTGTCGAATTTCAATCAAAATTTCAATTTTCCAAAAATTGCCTAAAATTTTGGTTAAACACTGCTTTTGATGAGTGGAACAAATAATTTTGCCAAAAAATATTTTCTTAGCACAATTTAAGATAGTACAAAATTTTCACTAATTTTGTAAGGTCCGCATCTGTCGAATTTCCTTCAAAAATTCAATTTTCCAAAAATTGCCTAAATTTGTGGAGAAACACTGCTTTTGATGAGTGGAACAAATAATTTTGCCAAAAAATATTTTCTTAGCACAATTTAAGATAGTACAAAATTTTCACTATTTTTGTAAGGTCCGCGCCTGTCGAATTTCCTTCAAATATTCAATTTTCCAAAAATTGCCTAAAATTTTGGAGAAACACTTCTTTCTATGAGTGGAACAAATAATTTTGCCAAAAAATATTTTCTTAGCACAATTTAAGATAGTACAAAATTTTCACTATTTTTGTAAGGTCCGCGCCTGTCGAATTTCCGTCAAAATTTCAATTTTCCAAAAATTGCCTAAAATTTTGGAGAAACACTTCTTTTCATGAGTGGAACAAATAATTTTGCCAAAAAATATTTTCTTAGCACAATTTAAGATAGTACAAAATTTTCACTATTTTTGTAAGGTCCGCGCCTGTCGAATTTCCGTCAAAAATTCAATTTTCCAAAAATTGCCTAAATTTGTGGAGAAACACTGCTTTTGATGAGTGGAACAAATAATTTTGCCAAAAAATATTTTCTTAGCACAATTTAAGATAGTACAAAATTTTCACTATTTTTGTAAGGTCCGCGCATGTCGAATTTCCGTCAAAATTTCAATTTTCCAAAAATTGCCTAAAATTTTGGAGAAACACTTCTTTTGATGAGTGGAACAAATAATTTTGCCAAAAAATATTTTCTTAGCACAATTTAAGATAGTACAAAATTTTCACTATTTTTGTAAGGTCCGCGCCTGTCGAATTTCCGTCAAAAATTCAATTTTCCAAAAATTGCCTAAACTTTTGGAGAAACACTTCTTTTGATGAGTGGAACAAATAATTTTGCCAAAAATATTTTCTTAGCACAATTTAAGATAGTACAGATTTTCACTATTTTTGTAAGGTCCGCGCCTGTCGAATTTCAATCAAAATTTCAATTTTCCAAAAATTGCCTAAAATTTTGGTTAAACACTGCTTTTGATGAGTGGAACAAATAATTTTGCCAAAAAATATTTTCTTAGCACAATTTAAGAAAGTACAAAATTTTCACTAATTTTGTAAGGTCCGCATCTGTCGAATTTCCTTCAAAAATTCAATTTTCCAAAAATTGCCTAAATTTGTGGAGAAACACTGCTTTTGATGAGTGGAACAATTAATTTTGCCAAAAAATATTTTCTTAGCACAATTTAAGATAGTACAAAATTTTCACTATTTTTGTAAGGTCCGCGCATGTCGAATTTCCGTCAAAATTTCAATTTTCCAAAAATTGCCTAAAATTTTGGAGAAACACTTCTTTTCATGAAAGGAACAAATAATTTTGCCAAAAATATTTTCTTAGCACAATTTAAGATAGTACAAAATTGTCACTATTTTTGTAAGGTCCGCGCCTGTCGAATTTCCGTCAAAAATTCAATTTTCCAAAAATTGCCTAAACTTTTGGAGAAACACTTCTTTTGATGAGTGGAACAAATAATTTTGCCAAAAAATATTTTCTCAGCACAATTTAAGATAGTACAGATTTTCACTATTTTTGTAAGGTCCGCGCCTGTCGAATTTCAATCAAAATTTCAATTTTCCAAAAATTGCCTAAAATTTTGGTTAAACACTGCTTTTGATGAGTGGAACAAATAATTTTGCCAAAAAATATTTTCTTAGCACAATTTAAGAAAGTACAAAATTTTCACTATTTTTGTAAGGTCCGCGCCTGTCGAATTTCCGTCAAAATTTCAATTTTCCAAAAATTGCCTAAAATTGTGGAGAAACACTGCTTTTGATGAGTGGAACAATTAATTTTGCCAAAAAATATTTTCTTAGCACAATTTAAGATAGTACAAAATTTTCACTATTTTTGTAAGGTCCGCGCATGTCGAATTTCCGTCAAAATTTCAATTTTCCAAAAATTGCCTAAAATTTTGGAGAAACACTTCTTTTCATGAAAGGAACAAATAATTTTGCCAAAAATATTTTCTTAGCACAATTTAAGATAGTACAAAATTGTCACTATTTTTGTAAGGTCCGCGCCTGTCGAATTTCCGTCAAAAATTCAATTTTCCAAAAATTGCCTAAACTTTTGGAGAAACACTTCTTTTGATGAGTGGAACAAATAATTTTGCCAAAAAATATTTTCTTAGCACAATTTAAGATAGTACAGATTTTCACTATTTTTGTAAGGTCCGCGCCTGTCGAATTTCAATCAAAATTTCAATTTTCCAAAAATTGCCTAAAATTTTGGTTAAACACTGCTTTTGATGAGTGGAACAAATAATTTTGCCAAAAAATATTTTCTTAGCACAATTTAAGAAAGTACAAAATTTTCACTATTTTTGTAAGGTCCGCGCCTGTCGAATTTCCGTCAAAATTTCAATTTTCCAAAAATTGCCTAAAATTTTGGAGAAACACTTCTTTTCATGAGTGGGACAAATAATTTTGCCAAAAAATATTTTCTTAGCACATTTTAAGATAGTACAAAATTTTCACTATTTTTGTAAGGTCCGCGCCTGTCGAATTTCCGTCAAAAATTCAATTTTCCAAAAATTGCCTAAATTTGTGGAGAAACACTGCTTTTGATGAGTGGAACAAATAATTTTGCCAAAAAATATTTTCTTAGCACAATTTAAGATAGTACAAAATTTTCACTATTTTTGTAAGGTCCGCGCCTGTCGAATTTCCGTCAAATATTCAATTTTCCAAAAATTGCCTAAAATTTTGGAGAAACACTTCTTTTGATGAGTGGAACAAATAATTTTGCCAAAAAATATTTTCTTAGCACAATTTAAGATAGTACAAAATTTTCACTATTTTTGTAAGGTCTGCGCATGTCGAATTTCCGTCAAAATTACAATTTTCCAAAAATTGCCTAAAATTTTGGAGAAACACTTCTTTTCATGAGTGGAACAAATAATTTTGCCAAAAAATATTTTCTTAGCACAATTTAAGATAGTACAAAATTTTCACTATTTTTGTAAGGTCCGCGCCTGTCGAATTTCCGTCAAAAATTCAATTTTCCAAAAATTGCCTAAACTTTTGGAGAAACACTTCTTTTGATGAGTGGAACAAATAATTTTGCCAAAAAATATTTTCTTAGCACAATTTAAGATAGTACAGATTTTCACTATTTTTGTAAGGTCCGCGCCTGTCGAATTTCAATCAAAATTTCAGTTTTCCAAAATTGCCTAAAATTTCGGTTAAACACTGCTTTTGATGAGTGGAACAAATAATTTTGCCAAAAAATATTTTCTTAGCACAATTTAAGATAGTACAAAATTTTCACTAATTTTGTAAGGTCCGCTTCTGTCGAATTTCCTTCAAAAATTCAATTTTTCAAAAATTGCCTAAATTTGTGGAGAAACACTGCTTTTGATGAGTGGAACAAATAATTTTGCCAAAAAATATTTTCTTAGCACAATTTAAGATAGTACAAAATTTTCACTATTTTTGTAAGGTCCGCGCCTGTCGAATTTCCGTCAAATATTCAATTTTCCAAAAATTGCCTAAATTTGTGGAGAAACACTGCTTTTGATGAGTGGAACAAATAATTTTGCCAAAAATATTTTCTTAGCACAATATAAGGTAGTACAAAATTTTCACTATTTTGTAAGGTCCGCGCCTGTCGAATTTCCGTCAAATATTCAATTTTCCAAAAATTGCCTAAAATTTTGGAGCAACACTTCTTTTGATAAGTGGAACAAATAATTTTGCCAAAAAATATTTTCTTAGCACAGTATAAGATAGTACAAAATTTTCACTATTTTTGTAAGGTCCGCGCCTGTCGAATTTCAATCAAAATTTCAATTTTCCCAAAATTGCCTAAAATTTTGGTTAAACACTGCTTTTGATGAGTGGAACAAATAATTTTGCCAAAAAATATTTTCTTAGCACAATTTAAGATAGTACAAAATTTTCACTAATTTTGTAAGGTCCGCGCCTGTCGAATTTCCTTCAAAAATTCAATTTTCCAAAAATTGCCTAAAATTTTGGAGAAACACTTCTTTTGATGAGTGGAACAAATAATTTCCCCAAATAATATTTTCTTAGCACAATTTAAGATAGTACAAAATTTTCACTATTTTTGTAAGGTCCGCGCCTGTCGAATTTCCGTCAAATATTCAATTTTCCAAAAATTGCCTAAATTTGTGGAGAAACACTGCTTTTGATGAGTGGAACAAATAATTTTGCCAAAAAATATTTTCTTAGCACAATATAAGGTAGTACAAAATTTTCACTATTTTGTAAGGTCCGCGCCTGTCGAATTTCCGTCAAATATTCAATTTTCCAAAAATTGCCTAAAATTTTGGAGCAACACTTCTTTTGATAAGTGGAACAAATAATTTTGCCAAAAAATATTTTCTTAGCACAATATAAGATAGTACAAAATTTTCACTATTTTTGTAAGGTCCGCGCCTGTCGAATTTCAATCAAAATTTCAATTTTCCCAAAATTGCCTAAAATTTTGGTTAAACACTGCTTTTGATGAGTGGAACAAATAATTTTGCCAAAAAATATTTTCTTAGCACAATTTAAGATAGTACAAAATTTTCACTAATTTTGTAAGGTCTGCGCCTGTCGAATTTCCTTCAAAAATTCAATTTTCCAAAAATTGCCTAAAATTTTGGAGAAACACTTCTTTTCATGAGTGGAACAAATAATTTTGCCAAAAAATATTTTCTTAGCACAATTTAAGATAGTACAAAATTTTTACTATTTTTGTAAGGTCCGCGCCTGTCGAATTTCCGTCAAAAATTCAATTTTCCATAAATTGCCTAAAATTTTGGAGAAACACTTCTTTTGATGAGTGGAACAAATAATTTTGCCAAAAAATATTTTCTTAGCACAATTTAAGATAGTACAAAATTTTCACTATTTTTGTAAGGTCCGCTTCTGTCGAATTTCCTTCAAAAATTCAATTTTTCAAAAATTGCCTAAATTTGTGGAGAAACACTGCTTTTGATGAGTGGAACAAATAATTTTGCCAAAAAATATTTTCTTAGCACAATTTAAGATAGTACAAAATTTTCACTATTTTTGTAAGGTCCGCGCCTGTCGAATTTCCGTCAAATATTCAATTTTCCAAAAATTGCCTAAATTTGTGGAGAAACACTGCTTTTGATGAGTGGAACAAATAATTTTGCCAAAAAATATTTTCTTAGCACAATATAAGGTAGTACAAAATTTTCACTATTTTGTAAGGTCCGCGCCTGTCGAATTTCCGTCAAATATTCAATTTTCCAAAAATTGCCTAAAATTTTGGAGCAACACTTCTTTTGATAAGTGGAACAAATAATTTTGCCAAAAAATATTTTCTTAGCACAGTATAAGATAGTACAAAATTTTCACTATTTTTGTAAGGTCCGCGCCTGTCGAATTTCAATCAAAATTTCAATTTTCCCAAAATTGCCTAAAATTTTGGTTAAACACTGCTTTTGATGAGTGGAACAAATAATTTTGCCAAAAAATATTTTCTTAGCACAATTTAAGATAGTACAAAATTTTCACTAATTTTGTAAGGTCCGCGCCTGTCGAATTTCCTTCAAAAATTCAATTTTCCAAAAATTGCCTAAAATTTTGGAGAAACACTTCTTTTGATGAGTGGAACAAATAATTTCCCCAAATAATATTTTCTTAGCAAAATTTAAGATAGTACAAAATTTTCACTATTTTTGTAAGGTCCGCGCCTGTCGAATTTCCGTCAAATATTCAATTTTCCAAAAATTGCCTAAATTTGTGGAGAAACACTGCTTTTGATGAGTGGAACAAATAATTTTGCCAAAAAATATTTTCTTAGCACAATATAAGGTAGTACAAAATTTTCACTATTTTGTAAGGTCCGCGCCTGTCGAATTTCCGTCAAATATTCAATTTTCCAAAAATTGCCTAAAATTTTGGAGCAACACTTCTTTTGATAAGTGGAACAAATAATTTTGCCAAAAAATATTTTCTTAGCACAATATAAGATAGTACAAAATTTTCACTATTTTTGTAAGGTCCGCGCCTGTCGAATTTCAATCAAAATTTCAATTTTCCCAAAATTGCCTAAAATTTTGGTTAAACACTGCTTTTGATGAGTGGAACAAATAATTTTGCCAAAAAATATTTTCTTAGCACAATTTAAGATAGTACAAAATTTTCACTAATTTTGTAAGGTCTGCGCCTGTCGAATTTCCTTCAAAAATTCAATTTTCCAAAAATTGCCTAAAATTTTGGAGAAACACTTCTTTTCATGAGTGGAACAAATAATTTTGCCAAAAAATATTTTCTTAGCACAATTTAAGATAGTACAAAATTTTTACTATTTTTGTAAGGTCCGCGCCTGTCGAATTTCCGTCAAAAATTCAATTTTCCATAAATTGCCTAAAATTTTGGAGAAACACTTCTTTTGATGAGTGGAACAAATAATTTTGCCAAAAAATATTTTCTTAGCACAATTTAAGATAGTACAAAATTTTCACTATTTTTGTAAGGTCCGCTTCTGTCGAATTTCCTTCAAAAATTCAATTTTTCAAAAATTGCCTAAATTTGTGGAGAAACACTGCTTTTGATGAGTGGAACAAATAATTTTGCCAAAAAATATTTTCTTAGCACAATTTAAGATAGTACAAAATTTTCACTATTTTTGTAAGGTCCGCGCCTGTCGAATTTCCGTCAAATATTCAATTTTCCAAAAATTGCCTAAATTTGTGGAGAAACACTGCTTTTGATGAGTGGAACAAATAATTTTGCCAAAAAATATTTTCTTAGCACAATATAAGGTAGTACAAAATTTTCACTATTTTGTAAGGTCCGCGCCTGTCGAATTTCCGTCAAATATTCAATTTTCCAAAAATTGCCTAAAATTTTGGAGCAACACTTCTTTTGATAAGTGGAACAAATAATTTTGCCAAAAAATATTTTCTTAGCACAGTATAAGATAGTACAAAATTTTCACTATTTTTGTAAGGTCCGCGCCTGTCGAATTTCAATCAAAATTTCAATTTTCCCAAAATTGCCTAAAATTTTGGTTAAACACTGCTTTTGATGAGTGGAACAAATAATTTTGCCAAAAAATATTTTCTTAGCACAATTTAAGATAGTACAAAATTTTCACTAATTTTGTAAGGTCCGCGCCTGTCGAATTTCCTTCAAAAATTCAATTTTCCAAAAATTGCCTAAAATTTTGGAGAAACACTTCTTTTGATGAGTGGAACAAATAATTTCCCCAAATAATATTTTCTTAGCACAATTTAAGATAGTACAAAATTTTCACTATTTTTGTAAGGTCCGCGCCTGTCGAATTTCCGTCAAATATTCAATTTTCCAAAAATTGCCTAAATTTGTGGAGAAACACTGCTTTTGATGAGTGGAACAAATAATTTTGCCAAAAAATATTTTCTTAGCACAATATAAGGTAGTACAAAATTTTCACTATTTTGTAAGGTCCGCGCCTGTCGAATTTCCGTCAAATATTCAATTTTCCAAAAATTGCCTAAAATTTTGGAGCAACACTTCTTTTGATAAGTGGAACAAATAATTTTGCCAAAAAATATTTTCTTAGCACAATATAAGATAGTACAAAATTTTCACTATTTTTGTAAGGTCCGCGCCTGTCGAATTTCAATCAAAATTTCAATTTTCCCAAAATTGCCTAAAATTTTGGTTAAACACTGCTTTTGATGAGTGGAACAAATAATTTTGCCAAAAAATATTTTCTTAGCACAATTTAAGATAGTACAAAATTTTCACTAATTTTGTAAGGTCTGCGCCTGTCTAATTTCCTTCAAAAATTCAATTTTCCAAAAATTGCCTAAAATTTTGGAGAAACACTTCTTTTCATGAGTGGAACAAATAATTTTGCCAAAAAATATTTTCTTAGCACAATTTAAGATAGTACAAAATTTTTACTATTTTTGTAAGGTCCGCGCCTGTCGAATTTCCGTCAAAAATTCAATTTTCCATAAATTGCCTAAAATTTTGGAGAAACACTTCTTTTGATGAGTGGAACAAATAATTTTGCCAAAAAATATTTTCTTAGCACAATTTAAGATAGTACAAAATTTTCACTATTTTTGTAAGGTCCGCGCCTGTCGATTTTCCGTCAAAAATTCAATTTTCCAAAAATTGCCTAAAATTTTGGAGAAACACTTCTTTTGATGAGTGGAACAAATAATTTCCCCAAATAATATTTTCTTAGCACAATTTAAGATAGTACAAAATTTTCACTATTTTTGTAAGGTCCGCGCCTGTCGAATTTCCGTCAAAATTCAATTTTCCAAAAATTGCCTAAACTTTTGGAGAAACACTTCTTTTCATGAGTGGAACAAATAATTTTGCCAAAAAATATTTTCTTAGCACAATTTAAGATAGTACAAAATTTTTACTATTTTTGTAAGGTCCGCGCCTGTCGAATTTCCGTCAAAAATTCAATTTTCCAAAAATTGCCTAAATTTGTGGAGAAACACTGCTTTTGATGAGTGGAACAAATAATTTTGCCAAAAAATATTTTCTTAGCACAATTTAAGATACTACAAAATTTTCACTAATTTTGTAAGGTCCGCATCTGTCGAATTTCCTTCAAAAATTCAATTTTCCAAAAATTGCCTAAATTTGTGGAGAAACACTGCTTTTGATGAGTGGAACAAATAATTTTGCCAAAAAATATTTTCTTAGCACAATTTAAGATAGTACAAAATTTTCACTATTTTTGTAAGGTCCGCGCCTGTCGAATTTCCGTCAAATATTCAATTTTCCAAAAATTGCCTAAAATTTTGGAGAAACACTTCTTTTGATGAGTGGAACAAATAATTTTGCCAAAAAATGTTTTCTTAGCACAATTTAAGATAGTACAAAATTTTCACTAATTTTGTTAGGTCCGCATCTGTCGATTTTCCGTCAAAAATTCAATTTTCCAAAAATTGCCTAAATTTGTGGAGAAACACTGCTTTTTATGAGTGGAACAAATAATTTTGCCAAAAAATATTTTCTTAGCACAATTTAAGATAGTACAAAATTTTCACTATTTTTGTAAGGTCCGCGCCTGTCGAATTTCCGTCAAATATTCAATTTTCCAAAAATTGCCTAAAATTTTGGAGAAACACTTCTTTTGATGAGTGGAACAAATAATTTTGCCAAAAAATATTTTCTTAGCACAATTTAAGATAGTACAAAATTTTCACTATTTTTGTAAGGTCCGCGCCTGTCGAATTTCCTTCAAAAATTCAATTTTCTAAAAATTGCCTAAACTTTTGGAGAAACACTTCTTTTGATGAGTGGTACAAATAATTTTGCCAAAAAATATTTTCTTAGCACAATTAAAGATAGTACAGATTTTCACTATTTTTGTAAGGTCCGCGCCTGTCGAATTTCAATCAAAATTTCAATTTTCCAAAAATTGCCTAAAATTTTGGTTAAACACTGCTTTTGATGAGTGGAACAAATAATTTTGCCAAAAAATATTTTCTTAGCACAATTTAAGATAGTACAAAATTTTCACTAATTTTGTAAGGTCCGCATCTGTCGAATTTCCTTCAAAAATTCAATTTTCCAAAAATTGCCTAAATTTGTGGAGAAACACTGCTTTTGATGAGTGGAACAAATAATTTTGCCAAAAAATATTTTCTTAGCACAATTTAAGATAGTACAAAATTTTCACTATTTTTGTAAGGTCCGCGCCTGTCGAATTTCCTTCAAATATTCAATTTTCCAAAAATTGCCTAAAATTTTGGAGAAACACTTCTTTCTATGAGTGGAACAAATAATTTTGCCAAAAAATATTTTCTTAGCACAATTTAAGATAGTACAAAATTTTCACTATTTTTGTAAGGTCCGCGCCTGTCGAATTTCCGTCAAAATTTCAATTTTCCAAAAATTGCCTAAAATTTTGGAGAAACACTTCTTTTCATGAGTGGAACAAATAATTTTGCCAAAAAATATTTTCTTAGCACAATTTAAGATAGTACAAAATTTTCACTATTTTTGTAAGGTCCGCGCCTGTCGAATTTCCGTCAAAAATTCAATTTTCCAAAAATTGCCTAAATTTGTGGAGAAACACTGCTTTTGATGAGTGGAACAAATAATTTTGCCAAAAAATATTTTCTTAGCACAATTTAAGATAGTACAAAATTTTCACTATTTTTGTAAGGTCCGCGCATGTCGAATTTCCGTCAAAATTTCAATTTTCCAAAAATTGCCTAAAATTTTGGAGAAACACTTCTTTTGATGAGTGGAACAAATAATTTTGCCAAAAAATATTTTCTTAGCACAATTTAAGATAGTACAAAATTTTCACTATTTTTGTAAGGTCCGCGCCTGTCGAATTTCCGTCAAAAAATCAATTTTCCAAAAATTGCCTAAACTTTTGGAGAAACACTTCTTTTGATGAGTGGAACAAATAATTTTGCCAAAAAATATTTTCTTAGCACAATTTAAGATAGTACAGATTTTCACTATTTTTGTAAGGTCCGCGCCTGTCGAATTTCAATCAAAATTTCAATTTTCCAAAAATTGCCTAAAATTTTGGTTAAACACTGCTTTTGATGAGTGGAACAAATAATTTTGCCAAAAAATATTTTCTTAGCACAATTTAAGAAAGTACAAAATTTTCACTAATTTTGTAAGGTCCGCATCTGTCGAATTTCCTTCAAAAATTCAATTTTCCAAAAATTGCCTAAATTTGTGGAGAAACACTGCTTTTGATGAGTGGAACAATTAATTTTGCCAAAAAATATTTTCTTAGCACAATTTAAGATAGTACAAAATTTTCACTATTTTTGTAAGGTCCGCGCATGTCGAATTTCCGTCAAAATTTCAATTTTCCAAAAATTGCCTAAAATTTTGGAGAAACACTTCTTTTCATGAAAGGAACAAATAATTTTGCCAAAAATATTTTCTTAGCACAATTTAAGATAGTACAAAATTGTCACTATTTTTGTAAGGTCCGCGCCTGTCGAATTTCCGTCAAAAATTCAATTTTCCAAAAATTGCCTAAACTTTTGGAGAAACACTTCTTTTGATGAGTGGAACAAATAATTTTGCCAAAAAATATTTTCTTAGCACAATTTAAGATAGTACAGATTTTCACTATTTTTGTAAGGTCCGCGCCTGTCGAATTTCAATCAAAATTTCAATTTTCCAAAAATTGCCTAAAATTTTGGTTAAACACTGCTTTTGATGAGTGGAACAAATAATTTTGCCAAAAAATATTTTCTTAGCACAATTTAAGAAAGTACAAAATTTTCACTATTTTTGTAAGGTCCGCGCCTGTCGAATTTCCGTCAAAATTTCAATTTTCCAAAAATTGCCTAAAATTTTGGAGCAACACTTCTTTTGATAAGTGGAACAAATAATTTTGCCAAAAAATATTTTCTTAGCACAATATAAGATAGTACAAAATTTTCACTATTTTTGTAAGGTCCGCGCCTGTCGAATTTCAATCAAAATTTCAATTTTCCCAAAATTGCCTAAAATTTTGGTTAAACACTGCTTTTGATGAGTGGAACAAATAATTTTGCCAAAAAATATTTTCTTAGCACAATTTAAGATAGTACAAAATTTTCACTAATTTTGTAAGGTCTGCGCCTGTCGAATTTCCTTCAAAAATTCAATTTTCCAAAAATTGCCTAAAATTTTGGAGAAACACTTCTTTTCATGAGTGGAACAAATAATTTTGCCAAAAAATATTTTCTTAGCACAATTTAAGATAGTACAAAATTTTTACTATTTTTGTAAGGTCCGCGCCTGTCGAATTTCCGTCAAAAATTCAATTTTCCATAAATTGCCTAAAATTTTGGAGAAACACTTCTTTTGATGAGTGGAACAAATAATTTTGCCAAAAAATATTTTCTTAGCACAATTTAAGATAGTACAAAATTTTCACTATTTTTGTAAGGTCCGCTTCTGTCGAATTTCCTTCAAAAATTCAATTTTTCAAAAATTGCCTAAATTTGTGGAGAAACACTGCTTTTGATGAGTGGAACAAATAATTTTGCCAAAAAATATTTTCTTAGCACAATTTAAGATAGTACAAAATTTTCACTATTTTTGTAAGGTCCGCGCCTGTCGAATTTCCGTCAAATATTCAATTTTCCAAAAATTGCCTAAATTTGTGGAGAAACACTGCTTTTGATGAGTGGAACAAATAATTTTGCCAAAAAATATTTTCTTAGCACAATATAAGGTAGTACAAAATTTTCACTATTTTGTAAGGTCCGCGCCTGTCGAATTTCCGTCAAATATTCAATTTTCCAAAAATTGCCTAAAATTTTGGAGCAACACTTCTTTTGATAAGTGGAACAAATAATTTTGCCAAAAAATATTTTCTTAGCACAGTATAAGATAGTACAAAATTTTCACTATTTTTGTAAGGTCCGCGCCTGTCGAATTTCAATCAAAATTTCAATTTTCCCAAAATTGCCTAAAATTTTGGTTAAACACTGCTTTTGATGAGTGGAACAAATAATTTTGCCAAAAAATATTTTCTTAGCACAATTTAAGATAGTACAAAATTTTCACTAATTTTGTAAGGTCCGCGCCTGTCGAATTTCCTTCAAAAATTCAATTTTCCAAAAATTGCCTAAAATTTTGGAGAAACACTTCTTTTGATGAGTGGAACAAATAATTTCCCCAAATAATATTTTCTTAGCACAATTTAAGATAGTACAAAATTTTCACTATTTTTGTAAGGTCCGCGCCTGTCGAATTTCCGTCAAATATTCAATTTTCCAAAAATTGCCTAAATTTGTGGAGAAACACTGCTTTTGATGAGTGGAACAAATAATTTTGCCAAAAAATATTTTCTTAGCACAATATAAGGTAGTACAAAATTTTCACTATTTTGTAAGGTCCGCGCCTGTCGAATTTCCGTCAAATATTCAATTTTCCAAAAATTGCCTAAAATTTTGGAGCAACACTTCTTTTGATAAGTGGAACAAATAATTTTGCCAAAAAATATTTTCTTAGCACAATATAAGATAGTACAAAATTTTCACTATTTTTGTAAGGTCCGCGCCTGTCGAATTTCAATCAAAATTTCAATTTTCCCAAAATTGCCTAAAATTTTGGTTAAACACTGCTTTTGATGAGTGGAACAAATAATTTTGCCAAAAAATATTTTCTTAGCACAATTTAAGATAGTACAAAATTTTCACTAATTTTGTAAGGTCTGCGCCTGTCTAATTTCCTTCAAAAATTCAATTTTCCAAAAATTGCCTAAAATTTTGGAGAAACACTTCTTTTCATGAGTGGAACAAATAATTTTGCCAAAAAATATTTTCTTAGCACAATTTAAGATAGTACAAAATTTTTACTATTTTTGTAAGGTCCGCGCCTGTCGAATTTCCGTCAAAAATTCAATTTTCCATAAATTGCCTAAAATTTTGGAGAAACACTTCTTTTGATGAGTGGAACAAATAATTTTGCCAAAAAATATTTTCTTAGCACAATTTAAGATAGTACAAAATTTTCACTATTTTTGTAAGGTCCGCGCCTGTCGATTTTCCGTCAAAAATTCAATTTTCCAAAAATTGCCTAAAATTTTGGAGAAACACTTCTTTTGATGAGTGGAACAAATAATTTCCCCAAATAATATTTTCTTAGCACAATTTAAGATAGTACAAAATTTTCACTATTTTTGTAAGGTCCGCGCCTGTCGAATTTCCGTCAAAATTCAATTTTCCAAAAATTGCCTAAACTTTTGGAGAAACACTTCTTTTCATGAGTGGAACAAATAATTTTGCCAAAAAATATTTTCTTAGCACAATTTAAGATAGTACAAAATTTTTACTATTTTTGTAAGGTCCGCGCCTGTCGAATTTCCGTCAAAAATTCAATTTTCCAAAAATTGCCTAAATTTGTGGAGAAACACTGCTTTTGATGAGTGGAACAAATAATTTTGCCAAAAAATATTTTCTTAGCACAATTTAAGATACTACAAAATTTTCACTAATTTTGTAAGGTCCGCATCTGTCGAATTTCCTTCAAAAATTCAATTTTCCAAAAATTGCCTAAATTTGTGGAGAAACACTGCTTTTGATGAGTGGAACAAATAATTTTGCCAAAAAATATTTTCTTAGCACAATTTAAGATAGTACAAAATTTTCACTATTTTTGTAAGGTCCGCGCCTGTCGAATTTCCGTCAAATATTCAATTTTCCAAAAATTGCCTAAAATTTTGGAGAAACACTTCTTTTGATGAGTGGAACAAATAATTTTGCCAAAAAATGTTTTCTTAGCACAATTTAAGATAGTACAAAATTTTCACTAATTTTGTTAGGTCCGCATCTGTCGAATTTCCGTCAAAAATTCAATTTTCCAAAAATTGCCTAAATTTGTGGAGAAACACTGCTTTTTATGAGTGGAACAAATAATTTTGCCAAAAAATATTTTCTTAGCACAATTTAAGATAGTACAAAATTTTCACTATTTTTGTAAGGTCCGCGCCTGTCGAATTTCCGTCAAATATTCAATTTTCCAAAAATTGCCTAAAATTTTGGAGAAACACTTCTTTTGATGAGTGGAACAAATAATTTTGCCAAAAAATATTTTCTTAGCACAATTTAAGATAGTACAAAATTTTCACTATTTTTGTAAGGTCCGCGCCTGTCGAATTTCCTTCAAAAATTCAATTTTCTAAAAATTGCCTAAACTTTTGGAGAAACACTTCTTTTGATGAGTGGTACAAATAATTTTGCCAAAAAATATTTTCTTAGCACAATTAAAGATAGTACAGATTTTCACTATTTTTGTAAGGTCCGCGCCTGTCGAATTTCAATCAAAATTTCAATTTTCCAAAAATTGCCTAAAATTTTGGTTAAACACTGCTTTTGATGAGTGGAACAAATAATTTTGCCAAAAAATATTTTCTTAGCACAATTTAAGATAGTACAAAATTTTCACTAATTTTGTAAGGTCCGCATCTGTCGAATTTCCTTCAAAAATTCAATTTTCCAAAAATTGCCTAAATTTGTGGAGAAACACTGCTTTTGATGAGTGGAACAAATAATTTTGCCAAAAAATATTTTCTTAGCACAATTTAAGATAGTACAAAATTTTCACTATTTTTGTAAGGTCCGCGCCTGTCGAATTTCCTTCAAATATTCAATTTTCCAAAAATTGCCTAAAATTTTGGAGAAACACTTCTTTCTATGAGTGGAACAAATAATTTTGCCAAAAAATATTTTCTTAGCACAATTTAAGATAGTACAAAATTTTCACTATTTTTGTAAGGTCCGCGCCTGTCGAATTTCCGTCAAAATTTCAATTTTCCAAAAATTGCCTAAAATTTTGGAGAAACACTTCTTTTCATGAGTGGAACAAATAATTTTGCCAAAAAATATTTTCTTAGCACAATTTAAGATAGTACAAAATTTTCACTATTTTTGTAAGGTCCGCGCCTGTCGAATTTCCGTCAAAAATTCAATTTTCCAAAAATTGCCTAAATTTGTGGAGAAACACTGCTTTTGATGAGTGGAACAAATAATTTTGCCAAAAAATATTTTCTTAGCACAATTTAAGATAGTACAAAATTTTCACTATTTTTGTAAGGTCCGCGCATGTCGAATTTCCGTCAAAATTTCAATTTTCCAAAAATTGCCTAAAATTTTGGAGAAACACTTCTTTTGATGAGTGGAACAAATAATTTTGCCAAAAAATATTTTCTTAGCACAATTTAAGATAGTACAAAATTTTCACTATTTTTGTAAGGTCCGCGCCTGTCGAATTTCCGTCAAAAAATCAATTTTCCAAAAATTGCCTAAACTTTTGGAGAAACACTTCTTTTGATGAGTGGAACAAATAATTTTGCCAAAAAATATTTTCTTAGCACAATTTAAGATAGTACAGATTTTCACTATTTTTGTAAGGTCCGCGCCTGTCGAATTTCAATCAAAATTTCAATTTTCCAAAAATTGCCTAAAATTTTGGTTAAACACTGCTTTTGATGAGTGGAACAAATAATTTTGCCAAAAAATATTTTCTTAGCACAATTTAAGAAAGTACAAAATTTTCACTAATTTTGTAAGGTCCGCATCTGTCGAATTTCCTTCAAAAATTCAATTTTCCAAAAATTGCCTAAATTTGTGGAGAAACACTGCTTTTGATGAGTGGAACAATTAATTTTGCCAAAAAATATTTTCTTAGCACAATTTAAGATAGTACAAAATTTTCACTATTTTTGTAAGGTCCGCGCATGTCGAATTTCCGTCAAAATTTCAATTTTCCAAAAATTGCCTAAAATTTTGGAGAAACACTTCTTTTCATGAAAGGAACAAATAATTTTGCCAAAAATATTTTCTTAGCACAATTTAAGATAGTACAAAATTGTCACTATTTTTGTAAGGTCCGCGCCTGTCGAATTTCCGTCAAAAATTCAATTTTCCAAAAATTGCCTAAACTTTTGGAGAAACACTTCTTTTGATGAGTGGAACAAATAATTTTGCCAAAAAATATTTTCTTAGCACAATTTAAGATAGTACAGATTTTCACTATTTTTGTAAGGTCCGCGCCTGTCGAATTTCAATCAAAATTTCAATTTTCCAAAAATTGCCTAAAATTTTGGTTAAACACTGCTTTTGATGAGTGGAACAAATAATTTTGCCAAAAAATATTTTCTTAGCACAATTTAAGAAAGTACAAAATTTTCACTATTTTTGTAAGGTCCGCGCCTGTCGAATTTCCGTCAAAATTTCAATTTTCCAAAAATTGCCTAAAATTGTGGAGAAACACTGCTTTTGATGAGTGGAACAAATAATTTTGCCAAAAAATATTTTCTTAGCACAATTTAAGATAGTACAAAATTTTCACTATTTTTGTAAGGTCTGCGCATGTCGAATTTCCGTCAAAATTACAATTTTCCAAAAATTGCCTAAAATTTTGGAGAAACACTTCTTTTCATGAGTGGAACAAATAATTTTGCCAAAAAATATTTTCTTAGCACAATTTAAGATAGTACAAAATTTTCACTATTTTTGTAAGGTCCGCGCCTGTCGAATTTCCGTCAAAAATTCAATTTTCCAAAAATTGCCTAAACTTTTGGAGAAACACTTCTTTTGATGAGTGGAACAAATAATTTTGCCAAAAAATATTTTCTTAGCACAATTTAAGATAGTACAGATTTTCACTATTTTTGTAAGGTCCGCGCCTGTCGAATTTCAATCAAAATTTCAGTTTTCCAAAAATTGCCTAAAATTTCGGTTAAACACTGCTTTTGATGAGTGGAACAAATAATTTTGCCAAAAAATATTTTCTTAGCACAATTTAAGATAGTACAAAATTTTCACTAATTTTGTAAGGTCCGCTTCTGTCGAATTTCCTTCAAAAATTCAATTTTTCAAAAATTGCCTAAATTTGTGGAGAAACACTGCTTTTGATGAGTGGAACAAATAATTTTGCCAAAAAATATTTTCTTAGCACAATTTAAGATAGTACAAAATTTTCACTATTTTTGTAAGGTCCGCGCCTGTCGAATTTCCGTCAAATATTCAATTTTCCAAAAATTGCCTAAATTTGTGGAGAAACACTGCTTTTGATGAGTGGAACAAATAATTTTGCCAAAAAATATTTTCTTAGCACAATATAAGGTAGTACAAAATTTTCACTATTTTGTAAGGTCCGCGCCTGTCGAATTTCCGTCAAATATTCAATTTTCCAAAAATTGCCTAAAATTTTGGAGCAACACTTCTTTTGATAAGTGGAACAAATAATTTTGCCAAAAAATATTTTCTTAGCACAGTATAAGATAGTACAAAATTTTCACTATTTTTGTAAGGTCCGCGCCTGTCGAATTTCAATCAAAATTTCAATTTTCCCAAAATTGCCTAAAATTTTGGTTAAACACTGCTTTTGATGAGTGGAACAAATAATTTTGCCAAAAAATATTTTCTTAGCACAATTTAAGATAGTACAAAATTTTCACTAATTTTGTAAGGTCCGCGCCTGTCGAATTTCCTTCAAAAATTCAATTTTCCAAAAATTGCCTAAAATTTTGGAGAAACACTTCTTTTGATGAGTGGAACAAATAATTTCCCCAAATAATATTTTCTTAGCACAATTTAAGATAGTACAAAATTTTCACTATTTTTGTAAGGTCCGCGCCTGTCGAATTTCCGTCAAATATTCAATTTTCCAAAAATTGCCTAAATTTGTGGAGAAACACTGCTTTTGATGAGTGGAACAAATAATTTTGCCAAAAAATATTTTCTTAGCACAATATAAGGTAGTACAAAATTTTCACTATTTTGTAAGGTCCGCGCCTGTCGAATTTCCGTCAAATATTCAATTTTCCAAAAATTGCCTAAAATTTTGGAGCAACACTTCTTTTGATAAGTGGAACAAATAATTTTGCCAAAAAATATTTTCTTAGCACAATATAAGATAGTACAAAATTTTCACTATTTTTGTAAGGTCCGCGCCTGTCGAATTTCAATCAAAATTTCAATTTTCCCAAAATTGCCTAAAATTTTGGTTAAACACTGCTTTTGATGAGTGGAACAAATAATTTTGCCAAAAAATATTTTCTTAGCACAATTTAAGATAGTACAAAATTTTCACTAATTTTGTAAGGTCTGCGCCTGTCGAATTTCCTTCAAAAATTCAATTTTCCAAAAATTGCCTAAAATTTTGGAGAAACACTTCTTTTCATGAGTGGAACAAATAATTTTGCCAAAAAATATTTTCTTAGCACAATTTAAGATAGTACAAAATTTTTACTATTTTTGTAAGGTCCGCGCCTGTCGAATTTCCGTCAAAAATTCAATTTTCCATAAATTGCCTAAAATTTTGGAGAAACACTTCTTTTGATGAGTGGAACAAATAATTTTGCCAAAAAATATTTTCTTAGCACAATTTAAGATAGTACAAAATTTTCACTATTTTTGTAAGGTCCGCTTCTGTCGAATTTCCTTCAAAAATTCAATTTTTCAAAAATTGCCTAAATTTGTGGAGAAACACTGCTTTTGATGAGTGGAACAAATAATTTTGCCAAAAAATATTTTCTTAGCACAATTTAAGATAGTACAAAATTTTCACTATTTTTGTAAGGTCCGCGCCTGTCGAATTTCCGTCAAATATTCAATTTTCCAAAAATTGCCTAAATTTGTGGAGAAACACTGCTTTTGATGAGTGGAACAAATAATTTTGCCAAAAAATATTTTCTTAGCACAATATAAGGTAGTACAAAATTTTCACTATTTTGTAAGGTCCGCGCCTGTCGAATTTCCGTCAAATATTCAATTTTCCAAAAATTGCCTAAAATTTTGGAGCAACACTTCTTTTGATAAGTGGAACAAATAATTTTGCCAAAAAATATTTTCTTAGCACAGTATAAGATAGTACAAAATTTTCACTATTTTTGTAAGGTCCGCGCCTGTCGAATTTCAATCAAAATTTCAATTTTCCCAAAATTGCCTAAAATTTTGGTTAAACACTGCTTTTGATGAGTGGAACAAATAATTTTGCCAAAAAATATTTTCTTAGCACAATTTAAGATAGTACAAAATTTTCACTAATTTTGTAAGGTCCGCGCCTGTCGAATTTCCTTCAAAAATTCAATTTTCCAAAAATTGCCTAAAATTTTGGAGAAACACTTCTTTTGATGAGTGGAACAAATAATTTCCCCAAATAATATTTTCTTAGCACAATTTAAGATAGTACAAAATTTTCACTATTTTTGTAAGGTCCGCGCCTGTCGAATTTCCGTCAAATATTCAATTTTCCAAAAATTGCCTAAATTTGTGGAGAAACACTGCTTTTGATGAGTGGAACAAATAATTTTGCCAAAAAATATTTTCTTAGCACAATATAAGGTAGTACAAAATTTTCACTATTTTGTAAGGTCCGCGCCTGTCGAATTTCCGTCAAATATTCAATTTTCCAAAAATTGCCTAAAATTTTGGAGCAACACTTCTTTTGATAAGTGGAACAAATAATTTTGCCAAAAAATATTTTCTTAGCACAATATAAGATAGTACAAAATTTTCACTATTTTTGTAAGGTCCGCGCCTGTCGAATTTCAATCAAAATTTCAATTTTCCCAAAATTGCCTAAAATTTTGGTTAAACACTGCTTTTGATGAGTGGAACAAATAATTTTGCCAAAAATATTTTCTTAGCACAATTTAAGATAGTACAAAATTTTCACTAATTTTGTAAGGTCTGCGCCTGTCGAATTTCTTCAAAAATTCAATTTTCCAAAAATTGCCTAAAATTTTGGAGAAACACTTCTTTTCATGAGTGGAACAAATAATTTTGCCAAAAATATTTTCTTAGCACAATTTAAGATAGTACAAAATTTTTACTATTTTTGTAAGGTCCGCGCCTGTCGAATTTCCGTCAAAAATTCAATTTTCCATAAATTGCTAAAATTTTGGAGAAACACTTCTTTGATGAGTGGAACAAATAATTTTGCAAAAAATATTTTCTTAGCACAATTTAAGATAGTACAAATTTTCACTATTTTTGTAAGGTCCGCTTCTGTCGAATTTCCTTCAAAAATTCAATTTTTCAAAAATTGCCTAAATTTGTGGAGAAACACTGCTTTTGATGAGTGGAACAAATAATTTTGCCAAAAAATATTTTCTTAGCACAATTTAAGATAGTACAAAATTTTCACTATTTTTGTAAGGTCCGCGCCTGTCGAATTTCCGTCAATATTCAATTTTCCAAAAATTGCCTAAATTTGTGGAGAAACACTGCTTTTGATGAGTGGAACAAATAATTTTGCCAAAAAATATTTTCTTAGCACAATATAAGGTAGTACAAAATTTTCACTATTTTGTAAGGTCCGCGCCTGTCGAATTTCCGTCAAATATTCAATTTTCCAAAAATTGCCTAAAATTTTGGAGCAACACTTCTTTTGATAAGTGGAACAAATATTTTGCCAAAAAATATTTTCTTAGCACAGTATAAGATAGTACAAAATTTTCACTATTTTTGTAAGGTCCGCGCCTGTCGAATTTCAATCAAAATTTCAATTTTCCCAAAATTGC
>OZ026518.1:69499060-69569002 GCA_964019695.1 Loripinus fragilis
CTATTTCTCGGTGAAAAGTTGGAATAATTTCAAATTTTTAACTGCAACCAGAAAACGGTGCATCCTAAGAACCAATGAGAAACGGTTAAGTATTGACGGAGAAAATCGATTTTTTCATATTCAAAGTTACGTTTTCAAATTTACGTCATCAGTAGTAATGGGGGGCACTATGGGGCATTTTTTTAAGCCTGAAAAGAACTTAGTTAAAAAAAATGCCCCATAGATGCCGCCCCTGGTAGGCTTGAGTGACTAGCTGTGAATAACTTAGTTTATTTTAGGGGTATTTTGGTTGGGTCTATGATTGTGATAGTTTCCTGGTCATATTTACTGGTTGGGTTGTGATTATGCTAGTTTCCTGGGCTGTTGGGAAATAACTTAGTCATTTTTGAGGGGTATAAAGGTTCTGCTGTGGTGATATATAAAATAACTTAGTTAAATTCAGCTTTGAAGATAACTTAGTCATTTTAGGGGGTATAGTATGTGGTGCTATATGGTGTGTGTAATAGTCAAGGCTACTAAGTACCATGCGTCTTAAGAGTCTCTTGGTCAATCAAGACCTCAACTCCTAGAGGTATTACTCTGTAGCGTTAACTAGTGTTTAGCTAGCCGTCTCAAGCTTACTACTACTGATTTTTTTTAAAAGAACAACAAAGACTGGTGAACATTTCTATAACTTTATTGCCCCGCTAACTATAACTGATTACAATGACAGAGGATTAGGGCCGTCCCTCTGTTCATTGTTTACAATAGAACTCCTTAACATATTTACAACATATTATACATAGAATACTTCTTTGAAAGGTGATGTGAATAATTATGACATTTACAAGTCTGTATTCTGTGTTTGAATAAAAAGTCAGGAGGAGCCATGCGTCTCATTCCATTCTTCGATAGGATGACTCTGGCATAGTTATAGATGAACCACATCTCGATATCTATGTCATTCTGGTATAAATCATCTCCAGTTCCATATAGTTCTTGATGGATGGCTGTGTTAAGGTCTAGTCCTTTGTTGAGGTGGTGAATGATGTAGATACACCATATTCCACATACTTTGCTCCATGGACTCTGTAAACATTCTTTGTTATGGATCCATCTTGTAGAGTTTCTTTCAATAAATGGTAGAACATATTGCTCTTCTGGTGGTCTTCCATATGAATCGAAGTAGATAACTTGATCTCTTCTGAAGTAGATAGCCACCCAATGTTCTCCTGGATCTGTGGATATATCTGTATTTACAATGTAAGCCTTCATATCCAGTGGTTTCTTTTCTGGTAGTAAATCCTTGGCACATACTTCTCCTTTCACAGGTATATTGTTTATGACTTTGATTAGTTCAACAGTATTCATTTTTATTCTGTTTCTGGGTACCTCTCGTTTTCTTCAGGTTCCTTTTCTTCATAGGATTCTATGAGTTTCTTGGCCCAGTACGTCTTCCACTGTTCTGTTAAGTCACTTTGATTTTTCTTGAAGTACTGCCAGTTTTTATAGGCTTCTTGATTTTCTTCTGGCGTCAGGTGGTTGATCCCTGTTGTATAGTCCATAGGGTGTCGCCAATTGTCGCCATACAGATAGTTCCAGATTCTATCGTCAAAGTCTTTCATCACATCGTAGATGTTTAAGCCCTCTAAGGCTGGATCATGACATCCATAATCTTCAATCCATTCTCTTGGAGAAGTCCATAGACAGATATCGTGGTATTTCTGACTTGGGTGGTTCATTTTGCATCCATGACATTCATGCTTCGCACAGTCTCCAACTGCCATCTTTAGACAAGTCAATATAGCTTGTTTTAGAAGAGTCTTCATAAGACAATTGATATCCTCATTGTCTTCTACTTCTTTCTGTAAGGTACTCTTCTCATCTGATGGCTGGACTGTTGCACTGTATGCATCTGTTTGGTACATCAAGTCCTGTTCAATGAAGTATCCTGCATTCATCTTTAGTAATCTGTGGTAACTTCTCTAAGTCCGTTGATTTCTATCAGGTTGTCAAACTCTGCATACACAAGCACGTTGATCGTCTTGTCAAGTGATGTTGCAAACTGAAGCTCCAATCTGAGGTTCCCAGTTTTTATAGGGTGCAAATGAGACTGATCGGCTGCTTGATCTGGTGTCAAATCATATCCCCAAAAGCAGTAACCCCCTTTGTAATCTTCATAATCAATGTTGCAATTTTGGACCTGATTCTGACTTGCTAATGCTTGGTAAACAGATAGGAAAGACCTGAGATACTGATCATTTCCAAATCTAGGTTCAAATGGTTTTCCATAGACACTATGTCCATCACAAGTGACATCCATTTTACTTAGATTGAAATGTTGGAAAAAGAAAGGATTAGTTTCCAAAGTCGCATTAAATGCCTCATTCATTACTAAACCAATAAAAACTCGTTTTGGAAGTTGACCTGTGAGAAGATGGTCTTCAATTTTAGATCTTGTACCACTACTGATTGTAAAAGTTTTGACTTCAACTCTTCTGATTGGAAATTTAGCATTATGATGAGCAATAGTTTGATTCAGTTCATTGATAATGGCAGGTAGAAGCTGTACATTTCGTACTCTCAAGATAGCGGTATCAATTTTGATTTTTGCAGGAGAATTATCACTCATCAAACAAAACTGAGGAGATGATCGATTAAGTCTAAGTTTGAATTCTAAGCCATTAGGTAAATACTTTTCTTGCATAGCAAGATCCAAATGTAATTTACCCTGAAGCTCCACGGATTTGCTTTTTGCTATGCGTTTGCCACGATCAGTGATACATTTATTTGTTATATCTTCAAAAGCTCCAGGTTCACCCTCAGACCAAAATTCTGCTGCCTTCAGTTGATTATCTTTGACATCCGATCCATAAGAAAATAAATTTTCAAGGCATGCTCTGTATGGATACGTGTCTGAATTATTTGTGATCAATTTATTGTTGATATACAAGTCTATGCCACTGAACATACTGTGAAAAAAGTTGTTAATTGGAAATACTTTTGCATCGGTGTCAAGATTTTCACCCGTTTGCTGTAAGATTCTGAATTTGATATACAGATAGGCTTGAGACAGTGTAAAACTCGGTGTGGGGTGGAATTAGAAATTCAATGGGTGCATGATGACTATCGAGAGAAGCGATGGGATGATAATCATTCCACTGAGTGCCTTGCATGGTAGTCATGGTGGGTGGAATGGATTCCATATCCAATTCCGTTTTAGTGCAATCGCAAGAACCTTGTTGAATCATTTTTGTCAAATATATCTTTTTCAAATACCAGACGTTTAATAGGATTAAACTTTTTTGCTCTGCATTTAAAACCCCTCTTAACAGTTCGGTGTCTAGATTGAGACTGAGGCTTTTTGCGTTTTTGAGTTGAATTTATAGCCAACTGATTTATAGTAGACTGACCAAAAGATTTCAAAGCTGTTTTTCCTCTTTGTTTTAAAACTTTTTTTACATTTTCACCACCTACAATGTCTTTTAGAGCTTGAACCCCTTGATCTTTAGCTACTTTTTTCACACTTTTTAAACTTGCTTTTGCGACAGGTTTTAAAATTGGAATCACTGTTCTCAATGCAGCTTTTAAAATGGATCCTAAACCATTGCCATATTGTCTTGAAACGCCTCTGTACACGGGAAAGTCTCCTTTCCCAGATTGAAGAGACATAATACTTCTGGATTGTTTCAACATTATTCCTTCTGTCGAAAATGTAGTTTCACTAACGTTTTCTCAGAGACAAATGGCACATTTTCACCTGTATCACCTTTTATACTAATGTGCACCTGATCTATGAAAGATTTTGCCACCGGTACATAGTGTACATTGACAAATTCTTGATGTAAATGATTGTTTTCTCTTTTACCTTCAAATGGCAACACTCTCAAGATAGGTGCAGTAACATCACCAATAAATGTATAGCTTGCTAAATCAGAGTAAATGTAAAGTTGGTGAATTTTTGCATTTAAATCCACACCATATCTGAAAATGTATTTTTCATTTCCTAATGGTTTATCAAAATAATTTCTATCTACACCTAATATTTCTGCAATTGCCTTTGGAAAAATAATTTTGACTTTCGCAGGATCTTGAACATCAAGTTTGACTCGAGCACTGTTTTCACCATAAGTGATTGAAATGGTAGCATTGCTATTTTTTAGTGTCAGTCCATATCGAAAATTGATACTTTTTTGAATTTCTTCAACCAAATGGCGTGGAGAAGCATAATAACCATTTTGGATATAGATTTTTTGGTCTACATATGATACATACTTTGTACAGTTATCAATGTCTTCACACATTTTTCTATCAGTAAATCTTATGATCACATAATTGTTTACTTTTGTGATATTATTTACTTCAGTTGGAGTTATGACTTCTACCAAACTTACTTCCCAATTATCTTTTTCAATTTGTATGGAATGATCTAATTTCACTTTAAAGTCACATTGCGTATTTTTTGAAAATGTACTGAGTGAACTATCACTCAAGAGTGTCAAATAAAAGTTGTTCATGGTTTGAGTTTGGGCGAATCTGTTTCGTCAGCAGAAATTGGATTAGTTTGTTTTCTAAATTTTAAACCTGGGGATGGTAGTATGTAACCGATAGAACTACTGAGTAAAATTAACCACAATTCTTTATCTGGACTTCTCAGACTGATTTGAACTAATGATGTGATAATGATCATGTAAACAACAATGATCTGAGCAAAAAAAGTGAACCGATTTTTAACAATTCGATCACGACCTTCTGCAGATTGTACTGAAGCAGTGTCACCACGTACAAATGATCCTCTGAGATCCATTTTCATGCTTTTATACAAGATCAGATTCTAAAATCCAACTGTCAAATTTTGAAGGATACCCTTTCCAGTGAACTTGAATTTCTTTCACCCACTTTTTTCCTATTTTACGTTTTCTGTGATCTAAAACAGAATCAATTTCGTAAATTTGCTCTTTCTCTACACATTGTAACTCGTGTGAATAGAAAGTGCCTTTGACTACTTCACCCTCAAGATCTTTTATTTTATAGGTGATCAGAGTCTGAGTTTTGAGCACTGCTAAAATTTGAAATAATTCTTGTGTCCAGTTTGGTAAATAACCAAATCAAATGTGCGTTTTGTTTTATTGATACGCACAAAATCACCCACTTTGAATTTTGGTTTGACTTTTTTAGAATTGGATTTTCCATATAAGTTTTCTGACACCTGTGGTTCATTTTTAAGGGTCACAGACACAGGTGCACATTTAATACTTCGATGATAAGCATGATTGTAACCATGTACTAATTTGGGAAGAATGTCTACATATCTCAAAGTGCGATGATGAATAAAATATTTCCACATGCGAGTTTTCAAAGTTCTTTGGAAACGTTCCACAATACTGGCTTTGGTTTCGGGATTTTCAGTAGTGAAGAAATGAATCTTTTTAGTTTTCAAGAAATTTTGAAATTCTTTATTTTTGAATTCAGTTCCTTTATCTGTTTGCAAACTTTTTGGACATCGTCCACTTTTTAACACAGATTTGAAAGCAATTACTAAAGTTTTTCCAGATTTATCTTTAATAGGTACCACCCATGCATATTTTGAAAAGACATCTGTGATGCAAAGTAAATATCTATGCTTGTCATTGGACTTTGATAATTTTGATAAGTCTGCCAAATCTGCTTGCCATTGAGTATCAATTCCAGCCACTACCGTTTTCCGTCGCAAAAACTTTTTACAAATAGGTTTATGTAAAGTATAAGTTTGTTGTTTTCTTAACCAATCTCTAACATCTTGAAGTTTAACTTTTTTTGGATGATTGTTTAGCAAGTTTGTACAAAGCTTGTTCACCTGCATACGCAGCAGGACTTTTAGGATTGTAATGCAACTGTTCAAGCTTCATTGTAACTGACCCATGGAGAAGAAAATTCTTCTTTTATACGTTTTTTGGTGGCAGATAAAAGTGCAGGGGATGAAAAATGGTCTTTGATACGTTCTCTGACACTCAAACTCTTTGCAGACCTGACAGAAACGGGAATACGACTTGCTGTTTTTCTGATAGTGCGTTTTTGTTTGGGAGTGATATAATCCGTTTCAGGAGTTTCTGGAGCACGATGCATCCAGTCCCACCTTTCCCTATTTCCAATGACATCTTGGGGAATATTCATGTCTCTTAAACCTTCTGCAAAAGCTTGCCAACCTGTAGGTTCACTGCCTTTACGATGTCTGATGACATCATTGACCAAATCAATAATATTGGACCCTGGAATAGATTTGCCATAAAGTTTAACTGTACCATCATCTTCCCAGGACACATTTGGGTTATTTTTTAGAAGTGAAACTAAAAGCTGAGATTTACGTTTCATGGTGGAAGGCACACTATCTATGACCAATTGATTCATTTTGGAAGAACTAGGGTCAGATTTGGGAAAAAGAGATTTTTCTTTTAAAGCTTTTTGATGAGCCGTTTTAAATTTGTGCAAGGTCTGGCCATACAATTGAGATTTTTCAGCTTCAGACAAATCTTCATTGGCCATGACAGAAGATAAGTCTCTTTGAAGACTGGCTGTGGCAGATACATTAGGATCAGGAGGCAGTCTAGGTTTTTGAATTTGTTCCTCTTTCCATCGTTTCATGTCTTCCCAAAGTTTAAATGGCACAATAGCCATTTTACGACCATCCATATTTTTTTATTTTTTGATAATTTCACCCAAGACAGAACCTATTATAGGAGCAATTAAAGGTTTTAACAATAATCCTAACAAGGCTCCACCTTTTTGATTAATAATTTTCTTTTTGTGTCAAGTGGAACTTGCTTAGAACTCAGTAAACGTATATGTTGCTTTCTAGCTCGTAACTGATTATTTTGAGCATTTGTCAGACGTACATTACCTTTTATAAGATTGATGCAACATTCCCCTACACAATCAATGACTTCTTTAGGTGATTCTTGAATCATTTTCTTACGACATTTATTGGATAAATGAGTCAATCCTTCTAAAAATGTACCATAAGTTTTAATCAGAGACTTTTTTCTCATTTTATTTTGCAATTTTCTACGACGTGTTGTTGTTACAGCCATGTTTATGAGTGTGTATAAAAATTTGATGTACAGTCCTTTTATAGTTTTCTTAAAAATGAAGTCGTCGACGTTCAGAATGAGGTGGCGATGGATATTTGTTTGGATTTAACATGTGCATGGTAGCACCAAATCCATGTCTTTTTAACAAATCTTGTGCTCTCAAAGGAGTAAATCTTGCTAAATTTATGGACGATCGTCTTGCATTTGTGTTTGGAGAATCAAGACCTAAATTTTGCCATGAGGCCGGACTTTTACTTTTACGCTTTGTTACAAAACGATCATCAACCTTTCTTTTTTCTGTTTTCTAGGTTTTTTTACTGATTTTTTCTTAGGTTTTTTAGTTTTCTTGTTAAATTTTCTCATCAATTTATTTCCATCCCATCGAATCAGACTTCGAATGATCACACCACCAAAGAATCCACCACCTCCAGGTTTTAAAATGATACTACGTTTTACTTCAGGATCAACAATTGCACTTGCTAATTTTCAAACATCACCCTGATGTCTATCCATAAATTTTTGAGTTTGTTTAGGTAATTTCATCTTACCCTGGACAATTTTTCGAGCTGCCAAAGAAAACCATTTGATCATTTCAATTAAACCTGCATTTAAGAGTGATTTTCTTTTATGACTATCATGTTCTCTGCTTAAATTATATAGAGCTGATGTTCGTTGAGCCATTTTGACACAAATGATGGATTTAAACTCAAACACACCTTTTTATACTCCTGGAAAATAGACAACAGGTCCTTGTTGATCTGATTTTGTAAACCAGTTTTGAAAAATATGTGTTCTGAATCTAAGATAATCAGGTGTATTTGGTTTCAAATCGACCAATAAGTATCCATGAGGTATAGATGTGGCATCGTTAAATGCATGAATCATATGTGGAGCTTGAAGTTGATTTGCTAATACTTTGATTTGCATCTTATCTCTTGGACTTTGAAATAAAACTAAATAATGAGCATTCAAACTGATGGTGCAAGAAGATTTACTTTGTTGAAATAAATTTTGAGTGATGTACACCACACTTGCGTTTCTATGATGTCCTTTTCTTGTAAACCATAACTTAATTTTTTCTTCATCTTTATCTCCTAACATGTCATCAAAAATCACCAAGTGCGTTGCACTGGGATCAGTGACAATTTCATCTTCATCATCGGGAATACCTTGAATAAATTTGATGTTTGACCCCTCACGTTCTTGTAAGATATTATAAGATTTTTGCCATTCCTTGTAACACCAAACAATACGTTGGGGTAAAATATCAAATAAATCTTCTTTAAACTCAATCATCTTTTTAACAAATTCAGTTTTACCCGATCCACTTGGGCCAGAAATAAAAATATTAGAAGGATGTTTAAAAAACAAGCTTCCAATATCTTGATTTGAGTCCAACTGGTGTGTAGAAAGTGCCATGGTTAACTGTGAAAAAATAACAAAGACAACTTTATTTATACTCAAATTTTAATGAACATGAACCAAAAGTTTAATACATAATTAAAAAACAGTTTAATACATAATTGAAACAGTTTAATACATAAAAACACCTGTACAATACACCAGTCACAGTTCAATTCATGACTATCAGAAATAAGTTCACTGCATGATCATCAGAACTACTCTATCTATGCCAAATACCCATAAGGAACAGTATATCCATCTCCAATAATGACACGTTTAGTATAAGTGAACCGATACGTCTTGGATTGCAATTCAGTGGTCACAGTCTTGTCTTTATGTTTTCTGATCCTATTGTATTTGACAGTATCTCTGAAGTCTTTCCTATCTCCCTTCACCAAGTTTAGCATCCGATCAAAGTGAATGACTTGAGATGTATTGTAATCTAGAGTGAGTCCTTTCACTTTGCAAGTAGATCTTCGATTTCCATCTTTGTCCACAAATTCATAGCCATAGTTCTTCGGTCCCATGCCAACAAATTTCACAATTCTAGCATTGGGCACTTCATCTGTCCATTCTCCAAGTCTGTTGTTGACAATAGTAGGATTCCATAAATGGGGTTTGTGATGATAGATGATAGAATCTGTATCAAAGTAGAGTACACGTTCATTCAGCTTTTCCAAGGGTTCATACAACTTCAATCTGGCTTGAGCAGTGACAAAGGCGGCGACAATCACATTACTGCAAGCATGTGGCTCCACACTGGGTTCTGTATCCTCCCAGTTGACCAGTAGAAGATTTTCTCTGCAAATGTCCACATTCTTGACAATCTTGTTTGGATTCGTCACCAGATCAAAAAACTTGGCAGGTTCTGAGAAATATTCTGTCTTGGTCATATTATCTCGCTGTGCCAATTTTCCCCAGAGACTGTTTAACATGATCTTGGCAAAAGCTCTCATTCCTTTATTCTTCTCCACATTCTCCAATCTGATTCCTTCAGCTTCAAAATAATCTTGCTTGAACTTGATCTTATCTTGCTCAGTCTTGCACCAATCAGGATAGCCACTTGATTCTTGTTTGATTCTCAGAAAAGTATTGATATAGCCAGCAAAGATCCCTTCTTCTCAGGATTCTCTGTCATACTGAGTCGTCTCTGAGAAATGCCAGACTTCATACACGTCCAATAACTTGTACCCTCTGTCCAATGCAGCAAACAATTCGATAGTGACCCAAGGCCCTGTAAAACTTCTATCTTCTTCTCGTAAATGAGTACATCTCATATGAGGATCTGTCTTTTCAGCACAACTTCTACACAATGGAAACATCAATTTCTGACTGCATTTCTGTGGAAGTACAGGATGGTACAAATTGGTGGGTGGTAGCACTTTACACTTGATCAATCCACAGTACTGTCTGATGTTGTCTTTATCAATGTTCTCTTGAGAATAGATGGTGGGATGTCCAAGTGGAAACAGTCTGTACTTGCAAACATATGGGTAGAGTGAACACACATCGATGTACATGATTTCTTCACTGGAGGATTCATCAATTTCCTGATAGTGTTTGGTCAAGTTAGTTCTTCCACCAAATAAAGCATCTCTTGGTCTCAAAGGGTCTAAGTTT
Source organism: Loripinus fragilis (assembly GCA_964019695.1). Classification (NCBI taxonomy): domain Eukaryota; kingdom Metazoa; phylum Mollusca; class Bivalvia; order Lucinida; family Lucinidae; genus Loripinus; species Loripinus fragilis. The sequence continues at coordinate 69,509,131 of OZ026518.1, forward strand.
GTAAATTCTGAGTCCACCAAAGATCTAAAGTCTGGATCTTCCTTGTATCTCTTGTCATAATCACATTCCCAAAGTTCCACCACCTGATATCCAGCTTTTCGTAACTCTTCACTCTGGCCTATGGTCTGTACATATAACTGATGCATGGTCAAACACTGATGATGTTGAACTCTGTTTCTGTCTGGAAAATGAGTAGGGCATCCATGCCAGTAACATCCATAGAATTCAAATACAGTTTGAGATTCTTCATGGTAGCCATCCACATAATGTCCATTGATTCTTTGTTCACCACCATTCAATGCATGTTTGATTCCAATACCACGTTCCTTAGCTTCACTTTGAATCCATCTTACAGCTTTGATAGAGTAGTTCTTTTGATTAGGATAGCCTTCAGGTGGGATGATGGCAATACTGTTTTCAGGCATATGATTTTTTCTCCATACTTTTGAACAAGCTTGAGCGATAGTGCAAGCTTCAGACAAAGGATCGAGTCCACTAATGTTGATCAATTCTCGTCTAATACAAGCACATCCTCGTCTTAGAATATCAACATCACTATGACAGTATTCTTCCATCTCCTGTCTGAAGTCAAATATAGCACCACTCTTAATTTTCTCTTTATGCCAAGCTAAAAATACCTCACGATCCTTGACAGACATCTGACCAGGATTGTACATGTCCACATGAAAGTAAGGTCCCACATACTTTTGGTTTGCCAGTGTATTTGCAAGATGAGGAAAGTAACCTTTCTTCATCTCTGTCAAGCCAAATGTATCTGGGAAATTAGCCAGTCTTATATGCAAAAACTGATAAGAATCAAGGAATGTGACACGTCCTACTTTCATTCTAAGTATAGTATTTCCATTCATGATCACATCAGGTTTCACTGTACCATATTCTAAGATATAGTGTAAGATGAACTGACCATCGTATCCTCCAAAATTATGTGCAATACATGTCACTCCTTTATTCTCATCTCCTAAAATCCAATTGAAATATTGTGGTAAAGTATCTATGCCTTCAAAGATAAATTCTCTCAGACCTGTTTGTGTCCAACAAGTCGGACAAAATGTATCTATGGGCAATTCCATGCAATCATCACACGCTTTATGAGCAACACAGAAATTCACTTGATGTGTACCAGTTTCTTGATTTGACTCGAAATCAAAGAAGATGAAACGAGATTTCTTAGGTTGAGAAACCTCTTCTTCTCCTTCATTTTCAGTCATCTCAGATTTACATTCATAACTTTGAATATAGCATTGATGATTGGGTCCAACAATCTTTTTACAATTCCTACATTTTCTCTGTCCTGGGCATACATGATTTTTCTTTGCACCCACAATCCTAAAATTACATTTACCACAATTATACACAAGTTGACAAATAGATTTATGTTGCTTAGATTTCATTGCCTTATGCTTAGCAAAACAGTCCCTACTACGAAAAGTTCTTTTACAGTCCATACAACGTATCTTTTGTCAAGGAATACAAGGAATGTCACTATAACAATCTTCACATCCATCAGCACATCTATGGTCTCCTCTTTGTTTATACCCAACATCACAATACTCGCAGTAATAGCTAGCACCCAGAAATCCTGTCACTTTGGAAATCGCATCATAGTGATCTACTCCATTAAAGTAAATATGGATCACCTTCGTCTCAGGCTTCTTCTTGAACTGAAGTGGGAATATTAGTCCATCTTTAGGATACTGAGAATGGACTTTGATCAAGTACTTGGGAGCAAGTACAGATTGGATCTCCTTGTATTCCTCAATACCACAAGGCTTGGTATGAGGAATCTTGGCTTGATCCAGTAACTTCATCGCTTCTCTGGTCTGCATAGGTCGATCTGACTTTCGAAGCTGTACCCAACTCTTCTTCCAAGACTCTGAGTCATCTTTGTCCGCATTGCATTTCGCCACCACCACAGCTCTGGCCATACACATCACATCTTTGGTATTGTTGATCTGGATAATACTTCTTTTGTTGATACTCATATTTTCTGACTCAAAATAAAGTCCAGCATGTAATGGTTTACGTCCGCTGCCTACTGGAAGTCTCACCACTGTGACTTGAATAGTCATCTGTCCATCATTGATGGGAAAATTCTCATTGGACTGGAGCACTTTCATAATCTCTTCTAACACAGCTTCTCCAGTCATAGCTGAGACATCTCTCCATGTCACAAAAACACCCAGTTTCAATCCAGGATGAAGAATAGTCATCCGCATCTTATCATTGGATTCCATCTGGCATCGTTCTTTAATGTCTTCTACCAGCCAATCAAATAATCTTGATATGAACTGATATGGCGAAACATTGTCAGGGAAAGTCTTGATGTTGAGTTGAAATTCTTTCCCTTGAGCTCGAAATAATCTCAACTTCTTCTCGTTGACTGCCTTGATAGTATAGTAAGAAGTCAAATCTTCATCATCTTCATCGTCTGAATACATAGTCATAGCTCTTCTTTTCCTTGGTGGTGGTCTAATATTATCTTCATCATCTGAGCTCTCTGTGTCTGAATAATCCACCAATTTCGGTTGAGGCTCTTTATCATCAGAAGTGGGTGGGGTATTATCTCTCTGTCGTTTAACCATCTTGACTGTTCAAAGTTCTGTAGTGAAATGATGCTGGAATGGAAATGCGAGCTCAATTTATACTGGAAAAACCCAGATTTTTCTGCAATCATCAGTTGAAATTTCACAGTTGAGACTCAGTACCTGAATTTTTCACATTGTGTCAGGCGAGACTACATGATTTTACAGGACTCAGATTTGCAGGCGAGACTACATATTTTTAGCTAGGTCTAAAGTGCAGGCGAGACTTCAATTTTTGAAAATTTGCAAGAAGTATCAGGCACTGTATAAACAGTACCATTACTCCCCTAGTACTATCCTAACCTCCGAATCCCTGGTGATTGAAACTGTCTCAAATACAAGTCAAATTCCTGCATGTCTCTATGGACCAGAGAATTTGAGGCAGAGCCACTCCAACCCGAAGGTTGGCGCCCTTAAACAGCCGAAGCTGCTCTACCTTTTTAAATACATATTCAACAGTTTCTGAAGCGCAAAGCTTCTCTACGGGCCTCGGCGGACTATAGAGTACCAGTGGTCAGTTATATGTTCAACATATATCTCTACTGACTTAATAAGCAATTATTTGCGATTCATATATAAAGTAATCCTATAACAAAATGAGTTTGAAATGGTGTCTCAAATTTGCATACACCACCCCATTATAGTTATCAAGCCTTTAAAGTATGTAAAATCGATAACTTGAATATAAGAGGTATCTTATGGCAAAAATTTGAAGTCAATCGGATAAAAAATACCCGAGATATTACAAATTTGACAAAATTTCGCATATTTTTTACCGTTAAAATTTTGTTATTCAAGGGAGATAATTTATTGGCATGAAAAACCAAGAACAGGATTTCTAAAAAGTAAAATCATATTTTCCCAATAATTTGAGTTTGCCTGGACCGATTTTCAAAATTTTTGCACCCTATAAAAGCTTAGAACAATTGCTATCTTATCACATTAGAAATAATTCATCTGCAGGTAACACATAAAGAGAGCAAATCAGTTATGGCATATCAACTACCAACAGAAATACAACATATGATATGGACTTATTCGATGTACAATTCAGCTAAAGGGTTAGGATTCAGGAAGCAAATTCAAGAAGGATGGTTTAAACTTAGGTTGAGACGCTTGTCAAATGCTTTAGAGACTAAATCTCAGGACATCTATCACCAAGAACTAGGCCAACTACTTCTAAGCATGGACGAATTACTAAATCTTCCTGGCGAGATGTGCTTAAGATTTCACATGGAGATGCTCAAGATACATTACTCCAAATTTCACAGTATTGATAAAGCTCATGTTTGGGTTGTAAGAATGAAGAATTTGACAGTGGATAAACTTTACTCTATTCGTACTCGTGACACAGATATCAAGTATTTTTTGAATGGAATTATCTATGACAGTAATAAGTTTTATGGATGTTTGTACTTAAAGGAAGAAACTCCTAAGCATCAGGTCCAATGGTTATTGTCTGCATGGAATACTCAAGATGTATCTTTATCTGTGGCATCGTTAACAGCTGCAGGGATTAACCACTTTATAACCAGTGAACTGATTAGGTATATAAACAGACCAGATTCATATCACGTTGCCATTGGACATTATACTCTAAGACAGATAGAACCACAAATTATTTTGAAGTTTCCAAGTCGTGAATCTGATTATCTGCTGAATAACTGAATATGTATACGATCACCAAAAGTCTACCCGTGTGCTTAGATCAAATTTTACATTTTGATGTCTACAAAATAACTTTAGACCACATCTTATCATTAGAACCATCCAGTGCCGAGTTTTTGAAAACGAGAGCAGGAATCAAGAACTGGTTAAACCGATTTGAGACATTTGATACATTCAGATTTTGGACTAAACGTAATGCTCGAGAGATGTTGAGAATCATTGATGACACTCCTGTCACCTATATGGATTGGTTAACTTATGTGGCAAACAGCGAAAGTGTGATTTCTCACATGGAAGCAGTATTGAAAGAAATTCAACAAGCCTCAGAAGAAGAAGATATGGATTATGAAGATCTCATTTCAAACATAGATAGCTTGATCACGATATAAAAAGAATGATCAAGTCATTTTGATCATCATATCTCAGTTCAACATCATGGAAGAAGCAAGAGAGAAGAAATATTTGGAAATTCCACTTTCCAAGATATTGAAGTTCAGACCTTATAGAAGATTATTGTTCTGCATTTACATCTTATTTTCTCATGATGAGATCACTTTGGAAGAGATTCAACAGAAACTCAATAGTCCTGAAACTTTTGAAGATTTCAAGAGACTTTGGTGGATCAGTATCAGTTATTTGATGGAAAAAGAGACACTGATTACATTTTAGAATTGGAAAAAATGTGTCGCTGACAATCCTAGTGTGATCGAATTTCTCTACAATCATAGAAGAGACAAAACTATTTCTGGACTATAAATAGTTGGACACCAGTGAGAGAGGATCATTTCACTTCTGACTTTCAAAGAGTAAAGATGGCAAACAGTAGAGATCCAAGGATGGCGAAAGTCTATGATAAGAAGAGCATCTACTATCATTGTGTATCATTGAAGAAACTTTTATCTCAAGAGGAACAAGCTTTGATGCAACCATTAGAAGATAGTTTGAGACAACAAGACAAGTTGAGGCCACCTTATGGAGAATGTCACCATTATCATGATACGGGGCATTGGATTGGAGATTGTCCAGAGGCTAAGAAATTAAGAGAACAACAGATCTCTACAGATAAGAAGAAGCCTGCATATGGACAATGTTTTATCTGTGGACTTGCAAATCATTGGGCTCCAAATTGTCCTAAGAGAGAAGAGGATTTTACATCTCAACAGTCTTCCGTATCTACAGAGAAGCAACAGTCTTCAGTATCTACAGCGAAGCCTTCAAGAAAACGAAAGGCTCCTGAAATAGATATATCTGATATCAGTCCTAAGAGAAGACGCTTGGACACTGGTTCAAAGAAGACAGCCATCCGTACAAAGACAGGGGAGAAGCCATATTGTTTCATTTGTAAATCAGACTCTCACTCACCTCGATCCTGTACAGAGATGGTGGCGGAGAACTGGGATAAAGCGATTTCTCATGATGAAACAGACAGTGACTCTATAGTGCATATTCAATAAAGACTGGACTTAAAGGATTGATAGTGACGATCGGTTCTGTTTTTAAGATAGTGTAAGTTGTAAATAAAATTACGGTGTTGAAATTGTGTTTGTTTTTTATTTTGAGGTTATTCTTTAACGAAACTAATTGAGTAGCCCTGAAAAGGACTGTTTGTTTTTTAAAGTCTCCTAAGTAACAAAATATTTCTTACTTAGAAGATTTTAAAATAGGTTGAACAATGGCTACAGGCTTTCTGGAACCAATCCCTCTACGAGCAAGAAATTGCTCTAATCCCAACTTATTTTGCTGTCTCTCCACCTCTTTCCAATCTTTTCGCTGCAAAGCAGCACACAACTTAGTCAAGCTGAATTTTTCAAAGAACTTCATTTTTTAAGAGAGACACAAAGTACGCTGGGTTATATAGTTGGATAAGTGGATTGACCTATATGCTACCCCTCCGCTAGAGAGAGCAACTTTAATCTGATTGGTCCATTTAAAGATCACGCCATTATCACCCCATTACTGTGAACATGGTTAGGAAATACTACAATCACACATATCTTAGGCATAGCCTTACATACAAAACTAAGTGCAACATATTAAGTTATTCTTTCTTGAAGAAATGAGTGGCCCTGAAAAGGGCCGGTTTTAGGTTATATTACCACAGAGGCAAACATTTAGGAGCAGGGGCATCTACTGGGGCGGCCACAACAGGCAGGGCATCGCACAGCCCACTGTTCTACAGTTATAGTTCTTCTCACTGGGATGTAGAAGGGTGGATGGTCTGCCTCCGCATCCCAATCCTCAGAAGGTTGAGGTGTGGGGGAAGAATTATCCCCCCAATCTTCCTCCTCGTCACTGATACTTTCAACCTTCACTTCCATTTTCGCATCATTTATCAAATTTTCTACCCTCCAACTCATCTCCAACATCTTCTGATGATTCTCAATCATCTGTAATAGAAGTTCACCCGTATCCTTAACAGCATTCACCGTCTCCAGTAGCCTTCTAGTAGCATCAACCATAGCCTTGCCCTGCTCCTCCAATTGCCCCAAACGCGAATCCAAATTGCAAGCCATTTTGTTGTTGTTGTGTAACACAAAAACAGAATACAAATTTGAGTTTTGAAACGAGCTTTTATAGTTTTCAAAGGGATTGACCTACATTGAACTCCTACGCTAGAGAGAGCAACAATATACTGATTGGTCAGTTCATTTATTTTTCACCCAATCAGAGTTGACTTGATTTCTTGAAGCGCGGGAACTTTAAACTAGGTCAATCCGCTTGACAAGTATAAAAGGCTTGAACACACTACACTTTCACCATTCATAATCATGGAGTCATCACTGACAATAGATGATATGATCAACAATCCTGACCTTTTGCTATCAGCAGTGAATGAGACATTTGCTAGCGATACGACACAACAGTATTATACGCCGCAAACACCCTCAGCGTATATACCTCAACCTGTTCAACAGATGCTGCAAAAACAACAGTCAAAGACTCAAGTCATTGAAGTCTTACTCAAGGAACTAAATGAGTTAAGATCTAGAGTGAAGAACTTAGAAGAATTGTCTCAGCAACGTGCACAGCAGCAACCTTTAGAGATGTCATCCATCCAGATTCCCATAAGACTTGACATTACGACAAATGATCAAGACACCAGTCAAAACATAGGAGTTGGAAAAGCAACTAAGAAAATTAGAATTACTAAGAGGAAATGCTAAAAATCACCAAGACAATCAACAAACAGCCCTTTTCAGGGCTACCACTTCCCTAGAAAGAATACCACTAAACTTGCTAAATAATATATCCTAGTTAACGCTACAGAGTGATGCCTCTAGGAGTTGAGGTCTTGATTGACCAAGAGACTAAGACGCATGGTACTTAGTAGCCTTGACTATTACATACACCATATAGCACCACATACTATACCCCCTAAAATGACTAAGTTATCTTCAAAGCTGAATTTAACTAAGTTATTTTATATATCACCACAGCAGAACCTTTATACCCCTCAAAAATGACTAAGTTATTTCCCAACAGCCTAGGAAACTAGCATCATCACAACCCAACCAGTAAATATTACCAGGAAACTATCACAATCAAAGACCCAACCAAAATACCCCTAAAATAAACTAAGTTATTCACAGCTAGTCACTCAAGCCTACCAGGGGCGGCATCTATGGGGCATTTTTTTTAGCCTGAAAAAAACTAAGTTCTTTTCAGGCTTAAAAAAAAATGCCCCATAGGCCCCCCATTACTACTGTCATCCTCAGTTCTCCGCTGTCTTTAGGGCGGTAATTTGTTTGGCAATCTCCAAACAATACTTTTCGACTTGGTTTACTTTTTCTAAATGCTCAAGTAAAGCTTCTTGCACAATATAAATTATCTAAAAATTTATGAACGTCAGAGCGACGTTGAACGTTGGTGACTGTAATTCTAAGGTTCATTTGCTTTGTTTTAATTGAGTTGTTTGGCATGGCCTATGACCAAATTTTAAATCTTAACCAAATTAATAAGGAACATGGGACAAATTAAAAACTGGCCAGTTAATTTTTCTGCTATGATACGGTGAACTGGGGTACATGTAGAAAGGATCATATGTCGGAATTGCTCTGGAGATAGTTTTTATCATAGCAAACCGTGAAGATTTCTTATAAAATGAAGCGTTCCGCGGCATTTATCTCGGTCTTTACTGTTTGACAAAGTACCCATTTAAGGGTTTCAAGTGTGCAATGGGTAAAAGAAGTGAGTAAAGGAAAGAACGGAGTGGACCTGTCCTTGGCCTCGTGGGAAAACTACAATGTAATAGACTAGAGAATTTTGTAAACGCATCTCCATAATTTTTCAATTTTCTCGCAAACGGTAAATGCGATTGAAAATCTACTTGCAGTGTTTAATGTGCAACTCAAAATTGGAATGAATCAGTTGTTAATTTGACTGTATCATAACGCGACGTTGCTGGTGACGTCACATTGTAGCATAAAGCATCCAGTGCTATTCTGCAAAGCCCAGCTGATGCTTTTTGGTTGTTTTTATTTACAATGTAGCGTGTATGATACCAATACCAAGAATATAGTTTAACCTTTTCTAATCATCAGTAATTGATACTGTCAATATTTTGAAAATAAACGTCGAATCAAAACATCAGTTTACAGCCATTTTGAGGAAATTCTCTTTGAGTTACCTTTATGTACACTAAAAATTTGACATTGACTTATTACTCTTGCAATCATATAGCGATTGCGATTTAATGTAAAACATGTCAGGAAATGTTTTGTCACGTGATTGAGAACGTCTTCAAAACTTACGTTAACGTCACTTGCACAATCATGCGGCAGAAGAATCGTGATGTAGGGCGTAATTTAATAAGAATCTGTCATATATTAATGACCTTTGCCCCTGCAAACAAAACCGAACGAAAATAAATAAAACTTTGAAACACTCAAGATGTTAAATTTTATCGCTAGATTATAGTAATCAGAGTGGGTGGGATATGTCGGCATCTTTAAATGGGCAATAATTGGAGAATTAAAGTACTGTCAATATGTTTTGAATCGTTCAATAATGAAAGTGTAACCATCAAAGAACCATGGGACACATATCTGTTGAGTCAAGAAACAAAACTAAAGAGGGTTAACTTGCTGCTGATTTCGTGTCCTTCGAAATCGTTTACCGTCCCTGCTTTATAAAAGCTGTTATTTCAATACATTCAATTAACTTTACAGTCATGAATTTTCTAGGACACACCAAAAGCTTGTCAGACTTTTGTTTGCAATGAAACTGATCTCCCTGTCATACTTAGTGTTTGAGCAATATATGATTTAGTCTGAGTGATGCGTTTGCAAAGTCCTTAAGTATATGTGTTGGTGGTAGACATTGTTGTAACTCAGCGGTTCGTCCTGCACTGATGTTCATATACCCTTTATCCATCGGGTTAGAAAGTTTACTAATGTGCTTCATTAGAGTGTATTAAATCAACAAACTCAGCAGGAATGATTGATGGAATTTCATGTATTACAATGACATGACCAATAGAAAAGGACCACGAAAATCGCATTGTTTAATTAAAACTGGTGGGTCCTGCTCTGGGCCAGCTGTTTTACACTATAAACATACGTGTAAGTTAACACCAAAGGGGTGGCAGTTGAACTACCAACCCTTTTTGTGTAAATGTACACTTATTTTTCCATTAAAACAACAACACAACTTGAGGCCAACAAATCTCCAGTGACAAACTATTATTTATTTCTACCTGTTTTTGTTGTATTTATTCCTTAAAGCAGTTGAACGGTTATATCAAGACCAGTACCAAATTTGGTATACAGTTAAACTTATATTTATACAGTGTGCCAAGAAGCTACGTAATAGTTATACCATGGGTTGTCCGCGTGTACGCGGAGATAATCCACGAGCTTTAGCGAGTGGATTATCTTACGTACAGGTGGACAAACATTGTATAACTATTCTATACCACCTACATGAGTGTAGACCTTGCATATCATGAAATATATCGTGCTAAGGTTGGTAAGGGTGGTATAATTCATAATAGTGATCTGTCTGAACAAAAAAATTTATTTTCAATATCAAATACTGAAGTCTGCGACAGATCTCAATTGTAATTTAATTTATGACAGAAACAATTATAACGTATTTACCATCCACTTGGGCATGCCTGTAGAGTATACACACCCACATACATGCTGGTACCACAAATAATGGTTGCTTCTCAGTTTAATCAGGGACGTAGCTACATATACGCAAAAACGCAAGTGCGTACACATTTTGGCCAAAATATGGGAAGATTATATCACCGTTCTGATGGATTCTTAATGTTATATGTATAAAACGTGTGCGTTGATATGTGAATATGTGATGATGTTGGTATTATCTCCTCAAAGGCACCCTTTGGTGATTTATCTGGTCATATCTACCATTACCCAAAGTGTGTTTATCTTGCCAAACAGCGCAGACCCTGATGAGTCGCCGCGTTTTCATCTGAGTCTACGCTGTTTGAATATGTTCCTTTATTTAAATACATTCAGCCTGTTCCACAAATGCGTGCTAAAATTTTAAGGCTAGCTACGCCCCTGGTTTTCATAGTCTCAATGTGATTTAATGCATTTGGCAGTGCATGACAAAACTAAAAGTGAGAAGAGTGCGTTTATTGATGACTTAGATAAAAAAAAGTGAGCGAGTATGATCAGGAAATACCAAGGCACCGTGGGGAAGAGTCACAGAACACTAAGTCACAAGACATCAGGAAGACAATTAAAGTAAAGCAACCCTCTCAACATCAAGATGATTGCAAAAAATAGAAAGGACACCGAGTTCTGCGTAACAAAACAAGAACCAAACATAGAATCCCTACAAACACTGGGAGCAACAATAAACAATGATTATAATGTACTTGATTTTGTAACTCGGCGTCTGATTGGATAACGTCAGAAAATTGCGACAGTAAAACTAAATTTCCGACCGTATATCCGACGATATACCTACCAAAATGAAAATTTTAGATACAGTTATCCCCTTAATCATTAACAACAGAGCCACCGCCTTAGTACGGACAGCAGCCTAAGCCACTTGGGGCCTTAATACATTATACTGGAAACAAATCGTCGCCCTAGATTCTGTTGTCGTTAATACACAAAACATTGTTTAGCTCTAATGGAGGCTTCCTAAAACACTGTCAGACTATCTTCATCTCTTGATCTGTGCAATGGAAAGCCTATTATTCATGGTTTCTTATTGCGGGCAGCAAACACTGATCAAACTGGGAAAATGCTGGTCCATTTTGATGCTTCTCAGTCAACATCTAAAAGTGGGTCACCATCGGCCCGCCAGCGAACGTCATTTGATCGCCAAGGCTATGGTGGCCCGACACTGTGTGCTGGCTGGGCTGTTTCGCATAGCAATACTGTAAATTCGGAAATTTTCGCGAGAGTTTTATTTTAGTGAAAGATAAAATCCTCGCGAAATGCAGAAATTACTCTGTCGTTTACTGATATATGTAAATTATGCCTTAGGCGCGAATTTTTAGCGTCACAAATACATATATGTCTTTTTATGCTATTCGCGAAATTAAAATTCTCGCGAATATTTCCGGATTTACAGTACGCACAGACTGCCTATTGTCAGTGTAGCGTTTTTCTCATGGCACGGCACAAAATCATTGTCTCTGATCCTCTTGGCAAACACAATAGATTTCACAGTATTTATTTATCTTTTATGTTGAACAAACAACTTCAGACTAATCTTCTTAGCAGATGAACTTACTAATATTTCATTTTGTGTTTTCTTTACAAATAATGATTTAAATCAGAGCTCACTTTACTCTCTCTCTCTCTCTCTCTCTCTCTCTCTCTCTCTCTTAAAATATACCCGACAGTTCTCCAGTGGTAAATATTAAAACATTTCTACCTGTTATTGTTGTAGTTATTCTCTAGATCCATACAACCGAACAGAACATAGGTGTAAAAGCATTTGGAATATTGCATCCAAATTAGTGGCAGCTGCCCCCAACTTTGGTGAAAAGTTACCTTTATTTTTTACAGTGTATCAATACGGAGAGATTTGTCCTTTTCGGTAAAGCTGAAATACTGCGGATCGTTTTTTTTTTTGGACAAAATTGCGGGTTTTCTACAAATTGTTGATTTTTTATATTAATTCAGAATTGTTTTTTTCTGCCAAAATTATGGGTTTTCTACAAATTGTAGAAAAATCGCAATTTGGCATAAAAAATATTCTGAATGAAATTACAAAGTTGAAAATTGCTAGAATCAATTGGTAGATTTGTCTTGCATTTGAAATCCAGATGCACTTCACCAATACTTTCAGAAATGAGCATATTTAAAAGGAATCATCTAGAAATGCATGTGATAGTTCTGTTTTCCTGTCACAGTCGAGGGAAATGTAAGAATTATGAAACATGTGCATATACAGTAAAACCTGTGTAAAACGGCCACTCAGAATGAGACGAAAACAACGATCTTAATAACAAATGGTAGCTTAATGAAGGTCGAAAGTATTGCAGAATGCTCCCCTTGGAGCATTCTGAAATACGTTTGACCTGCATTAAGCGACAATAAGTCTTGAAAACCATTTTTTGGTCTTTCTGAGAGTGGCTGTTTTGCACAGGTTTTACTATATTTGCACATGTTTAATATATTTTGTACATTCACGAGGTTGTACATTTTTAACATTAGGCATTGTCCAAGTTTGCTCAAGTTAGATTCAATATTGAAGTTATTTTACCTTTCATTGATATTCTAATGTTAAATATCCAATATGTCGCAATGTACAAAGTGCAAATGCATGCTGGTGCAATAAGCAAGTTATTGTGTGGTTTTGCGTCTCTACGGGCGATAATTCACTCGCTAAAGCTCGTGGATTATCTTCCCGTACAGACGCACGAACCATACAATCACCTACACTTAAATCTCCTTGATACATGTATCATGGATAATTGGGGCTATGAGATATCACAGACACCTGGGGCTATGAGAGGTCCCTACCCTCTCCTCCTACCCCATCTCCAAGCCACCCCACCCACTCATCCTGGAATTTTGTATTTTACGCTTTTTAATTAAAATATGTTATTTGGTAGGCTTGATTATCTTCATATGTCAGAAAAATACCCTAGAACACTGATGACACGAAAAGCATTTGAAAAAATGTTTATGCCTTATTTTTTTTTAAAAAAAGAAACAACATCTCACCTGTCAGCTCATTTCATCCCCTTATTCTTTTCACATTGTCAAAAAACGTATAAATTGTGTACATTTCTAGTACAAATTAATCCGCATTGGTGCATCCGAGTGAAACGTCTGAAGAGCTCATTATAAAAATGATAACAAGCACACGGATTAATGATTGTGTACACCATGTTTTACTTTGCGAAAAGGGTCCTTATGTTGCTGACTGACATTGATAGTAGCTACTATAGTGGCCCACTTCGAATCGAACTTAAGTTCCTACTAAAGTTCTTACGTAATATATGCGCGCGCACCCTTTTCCATCCGAACGGCTGCAGTTGTTGCCAAGTAAACAAAGCAAATAGCCTTGCATGCCCCCTTTCAATTCTTCATTGCAGACAAAAATGATGTTCATATACTGAACAGCCATCTCTTATTAACACTTACGAATAAGTAGGACCGCAAATAGTGCACTGCGAGTAATTATTTTCTAAAACAAATACTTTTGAGGCTACTGACAAATCTTGAACCCATTTTGGTAGATAGGGCTAGATGAGGGAACCAGACAATCTACCAGAGTAACGGTGCTCTGACCCAACGTTAATCTCTGGTAGAACTATAGTAGCAACTATCGACGTTCTAATCAAACTATAGTCACTATAGTAGGAACTATAGTTCGATTCGAAGTGTGCCAGTGACATCACGGCAGGTACTTCATACTCCCTGTCCCGAATTCTGTCTCAGGCACATGCCTATGCAATATACTGAGACACAAAGTATCTCAGCATAATTTTCACAATATTCATCTATTAAACGTAGACATTAAATTTCGGGACACGGAGTATGAAGTACGTAGCCCACAGGAGTCCCCATGTATTTCTATAGACCAAATAATTTCGGGACAAAACTGACTGAAATGATTAGACTGTACATATATTCTATTGAGATATCACATACATATGGAAGGTCCCGATTTTAAGTTCTAAGTTAAGTAAGTTGCCATAGCTGTCCATTATAACAGATGAGTTCGGTAAGTTAGGCCTTTAAACAACGGCAATGTTACAAGAGAGCCCTGAGCTAAGTTTGATGAGTTACAATAGCTACATGTATATATTAAGATACACTGTGTGTCTACCCTCCCTCCACCCCTTTTATTTCTTTCATATGACTTACAACTCAGCTCAGCTTACTCAACTCATCAAGCTGAGCAAAATAAGCAATTTTCGCCACTTTTTCCGGACAAGATACCTATACCACTCAGCTCAGCTTACTCAACTCATCCAGCTCAGCTTACAACTTATGCTACTTAACTTACCTAAGTTGAGTTGGATAAGTTGAACTTTAAGTCAGCGGTCAGTATATTTATAAAGTATATATATATATATATATATATATATATATATATATATATATATATATATATATATATATATATATATATATATATATATATATATATATATATATATATATATATATATATATATATATATAAAAATATATATATATATATATATATACTACAACAAACAAACATATGATAGGTCCCTATATTCTAAGTTCTAAGTTGAGTAAGTTGCCATAGCTGTCCATTATAGCCGATGAGTTCGCTAAGTTGGGTCTTTATACAATGATATGTATCCAGATGCTTCAATGGCTGAGCTAAGTTCGGTAAGTTATAATAGCTGCGCATATGTTAGGATGAGTTGGTGATATGTGTCCAGATGCTTCAATGGCTGAGCTAAGTTCGGTAAGTTATAATAGCTGCGCATATGTTAGGATGAGTTGGTCATGAGTACAACATTTGACCATTATATGCAGCAAGATGCAAGCTAAGTTCGATGAGTTGAGTAAGCTAAGCAAGCTGAGTTCGATAAGTTAAAAGATAAGTTCGATAAGTTGGATGAGTTGGGTAAGTTCCATGAGTTGGATAAGTTGAGAATGAGTTCGATGAGTTGGATGAGTTGAGCTGTTTGATGAGTTGGGTAAGTTGGATGAGTTGGATAAGTTGAGGATGAGTTCGATGAGTTGGCTAAGTTGTACTGTAAGTTCGATGAGTTAGATAAGTTTGAATGTAAGTTCGATGAGTTGGCTAAGTTGGAATGTAAGATAGATGAGTTGGATAAGTTGAGGATGAGTTTGATGAGTTGGATAAGTTGGACGGTAAGTTGGATGAGTTGGATAAGTTGTACTGTAAGTTCAATGAGTTGGCTAAGTTAAGGATGAGTTTGATGAGTTGGATAATTTGTACTGTAAGTTGGATGAGTTGGCTAAGTTGTACTGTAAGTTCGATGGGTTGGCTAAGTTGAGGATGAGTTTGATGAGTTGGGTAAGTTGTACTGTAAGTTGGATGAGTTGGCTAAGTTGTACTGTAAGTTCGATGAGTTGGCTAAGTTGAGGATGAGTTCGATAAGTTGGGTAAGTTGTACTGTAAGTTTGATGAGTTGGCTAAGTTGAGGATGAGTTCGATGAGTTGGATAAGTTGTACTGTAAGTTGGATGAGTTGGCTAAGTTGTACTGTAAGTTTGATGAGTTGGATAAGTTGTACTGTATGTTCGATGAGTTGGCTAAGTTGAGGATGAGTTCGATGAGTTGGATAAGTTGGACGGTAAGTTGGATGAGTTGGATAAGTTGAGGATGAGTTCGATGAGTTGGAAAAGTTGTACTGTATGTTGGATGAGTTGGATAAGTTGAGGATGAGTTCGATGAGTTGGATAAGTTGTACTGTAAGTTGGATGAGTTGGCTAAGTTGAAGATGAGTTCGATGAGTTGGATAAGTTGTACTGTAAGTTGGATGAGTTGGCTAAGTTGGAATGTAAGATCGGTGAGTTGGATAAGTTGAGGATGAGTTCCATGAGTTGGATAAGTTGTACTGTAAGTTGGATGAGTTGGCTTAGTTGTACTGTAAGTTCGATGAGTTGGCTAAGTTGAGGATGAGTTCGATAAGTTGGGTAAGTTGTATTGTAAGTTGGATGAGTTGGCTAAGTTGAGGATGAGTTCGATGAGTTGGATAAGTTGTACTGTAAGTTGGATGAGTTGGCTAAGTTGGAATGTAAGTTCGATGAGTTGGATAAGTTGAGGATGAGTTGGATAAGTTGTACTGTAAGTTGGATGAATTGGCTAAGTTGTACTGTAAGTTGGATGAGTTGGCTAAGTTGAGGATGAGTTCGATAAGTTGGGTAAGTTGTACTGTAAGTTGGATGAGTTGGCTAAGTTGGAATGTAAGATCGGTGAGTTGGATAAGTTGAGGATGAGTTCGATGAGTTGGATAAGTTGTACTGTAAGTTGGATGAGTTGGCTAAGTTGTACTGTAAGTTCGATGAGTTGGCTAAGTTGAGGATGAGTTCGATAAGTTGGGTAAGTTGTACTGTAAGTTGGATGAGTTGGCTAAGTTGAGGATGAGTTCGATGAGTTGGATAAGTTGTAATGTAAGTTCGATGAGTTGGCTAAGTTGAGGATGAGTTCGATGAGTTGGCTAAGTTGTACTGTAAGTTGGATGAGTTGGCTAAGTTGGAATGTAAGTTCGATGAGTTGGCTAAGTTGAGGATGAGTTGGATAAGTTGTACTGTAAGTTCGATGAGTTGGCTAAGTTGTACTGTAAGTTCGATGAGTTGGCTTAGTTGAGGATGAGTTCGATGAGTTGGATAAGTTGGACGGTAAGTTGGATGAGTTTGATAAGTTGAGGATGAGTTCGATGAGTTGGATAAGTTGTACTGTAAGTTGGATGAGTTGGATAAGTTGAGGATGAGTTCAATGAGTTGGATAAGTTGTACTGTAAGTTGGATGAGTTGGATAAGTTGAGGATGAGTTCGATGAGTTGGCTAAGTTGTACTGTAAGTTGGATGAGTTGGCTAAGTTGAGGATGAGTTCGATGAGTTGGATAAGTTGTACTGTAAGTTGGATGAGTTGGCTAAGTTGGAATGTACGTTCGATGAGTTGGCTAAGTTGAGGATGAGTTCGATGAGTTGGATAAGTTGTACTGTAAGTTGGATGAGTTGGCTAAGTTGTACTGTAAGTTCGATGAGTTGGCTAAGTTGAGGATGAGTTCGATAAGTTGGGTAAGTTGTACTGTAAGTTGGATGAGTTGGCTAAGTTGAGGATGAGTTCGATGAGTTGGATAAGTTGTAATGTAAGTTCGATGAGTTGGCTAAGTTGAGGATGAGTTCGATGAGTTGGCTAAGTTGTACTGTAAGTTGGATGAGTTGGCTAAGTTGGAATGTAAGTTCGATGAGTTGGATAAGTTGAGGATGAGTTGGATAAGTTGTACTGTAAGTTGGATGAGTTGGCTAAGTTGTACTGTAAGTTCGATGAGTTGGCTTAGTTGAGGATTAGTTCGATAAGTTGGGTAAGTTGTACTTTAAGTTGGATGAGTTGGCTAAGTTGAGGATGAGTTCGATGAGTTGGATAAGTTGTACTGTAAGTTGGATGAGTTGGCTAAGTTGTACTGTTAGTTGGATGAGTTGGCTAAGTTGTACTGTAAGTTGGATGAGTTGGCTAAGTTGAGGATGAGTTCGATAAGTTGGGTAAGTTGTACTGTAAGTTGGATGAGTTGGCTAAGTTGTACTGTAAGTTCGATGAGTTGGCTAAGTTGAGGATGAGTTCGATAAGTTGGGAAAGTTGGAATGTAAGTTCGATGAGTTAGATAAGTTGGAATGTAAGTTCGATAAGTTGGCTTAGTTGGAATGTAAGTTCTATGAGTTGGATAAGTTGTACTGTAAGTTCGATGAGTTGGCTAAGTTGAGGATGAGTTCGATGAGTTGGATAAGTTGTACTGTACGTTGGATGAGTTGGCTAAGTTGGAATGTAAGTTCGATGAGTTGGATAAGTTTAGGATGAGTTGGATAAGTTGTACTGTAAGTTGGATGAGTTGGCTAAGTTGTACTGTAAGTTCGATGAGTTGGCTAAGTTGAGGATGAGTTCGATAAGTTGGGTAAGTTGTACTGTAAGTTGGAAGAGTTGGCTAAGTTGAGGATGAGTTCGATGAGTTGGGTAAGTTGTACTGTAAGTTGGATGAGTTGGCTAAGTTGTACTGTAAGTTGGATGAGTTGGATAAGTTGTACTGTAAGTTCAATGAGTTGGCTAAGTTGAGGATGAGTTCGATGAGTTGGATAAGTTGTACTGTAAGTTGGATGAGTTGGCTAAGTTGAGGATGAGTTTGATGAGTTGGATAAGTTGTATTGTAAGTTGGATGAGTTGGCTAAGTTGGAATGTAAGTTCGATGAGTTGGCTTAGTTGAGGATGAGTTCGATGAGTTGGATAAGTTGTTCTGTAAGTTGGATGAGTTGGCTAAAGTGTACTGTAAGTTCGATGAGTTGGCTAAGTTGAGGATGAGTTCGATAAGTTGGGTAAGTTGGAATGTAAGTTCGATGAGTTGGCTAAGTTGGAATGTAAGTTCGATGAGTTGGATAAGTTGTAATGTAAGTTCGATGAGTTTGCTAAGTTGAGGATGAGTTCGATGAGTTGGCTAAGTTGTACTGTAAGTTGGATGAGTTGGCTAAGTTGGAATGTAAGTTCGATGAGTTGGATAAGTTGAGGATGAGTTGGATAAGTTGTACTGTAAGTTGGATGAGTTGGCTAAGTTGTACTGTAAGTTCGATGAGTTGGCTAAGTTGAGGATGAGTTTGATAAGTTGGGTAAGTTGTACTGTAAGTTGGATGAGTTGGCTAAGTTGAGGATGAGTTCGATGAGTTGGATAAGTTGTACTGTAAGTTGGATGAAATGGCTAAGTTGTACTGTAAGTTGGATGAGTTGGCTAAGTTGTACTGCAAGTTCGATGAGTTGGCTAAGTTGAGGATGAGTTCGATAAGTTGGGTAAGTTGTACTGTAAGTTGGATGAGTTGGCTAAGTTGTACTGTAAGTTCGATGAGTTAGCTAAGTTGAGAATGAGTTCGATAAGTTGGGTAAGTTGGACTGTAAGTTCGATGAGTTAGATAAGTTGGAAATTTAAGTTCGATAAGTTGGCTAAGTTGGAATGTAAGTTCGATGAGTTGGATAAATTGTACTGTAAGTTCGATGAGTTGGCTAAGTTGAGGATGAGTTGGATAAGTTGTACTGTAAGTTGGATGAGTTGGCTAAGTTGTACTGTAAGATCGATGAGTTGGCTAAGTTGAGGATGAGTTCGATAAGTTGGGTAAGTTGGAATGTAAGTTCGATGAGTTGGATAAGTTGTACTGTAAGTTCGATGAGTTTGCTAAGTTGAGGATGAGTTCGATGAGTTGGCTAAGTTATACTGTAAGCTGGATGAGTTGGCTAAACTTGAATGTAAGTTCGATGAGTTGGATAAGTTGAGGATGAGTTGGATAAGTTGTACTGTAAGTTGGATGAGTTGGCTAAGTTGAGGATGAGTTCGATGAGTTGGATAAGTTGTACTGTAAGTTGGATGAGTTGGCTAAGTTGTACTGTAAGTTCGATGAGTTTGCTAAGTTGAGGATGAGTTCGATGAGTTGGCTAAGTTATACTGTAAGTTGGATGAGTTGGCTAAGTTGGAATGTAAGTTCGATGAGTTGGATAAGTTGAGGATAAGTTGGATAAGTTGTACTGTAAGTTGGATGAGTTGGCTAAGTTGAGGATGAGTTCGATGAGTTGGATAAGTTGTACTGTTAGTTGGATGAGTTGGCTAAGTTGTACTGTAAGTTGGATGAGTTGGCTAAGTTGTACTGTAAGTTCGATGAGTTGGCTAAGTTGAGGATGAGTTCGATAAGTTGGGTAAGTTGTACTGTAAGTTGGATGAGTTGGCTAAGTTGTACTGTTAGTTCGATGAGTTGGCTAAGTTGAGGATGAGTTCGATAAGTTGGGTAAGTTGGACTGTAAGTTCGATGAGTTAGATAAGTTGGAATGTAAGTTCGATAAGTTGGCTAAGTTGGAATGAAAGTTCGATGAGTTGGATAAGTTGAGGATGAGTTCGATGAGTTGGATAAGTTGGACGGTAAGTTGGATGAGTTGGATAAGTTGTACTGTAAGTTCGATGAGTTGGCTAAGTTAAGGATGAGTTCAATGAGTTGGATAAGTTGTACTGTAAGTTGGATGAGTTGGCTAAGTTGTACTGTAAGTTCGATGAGTTGGCTAAGTTGAGGATGAGTTTGATGAGTTGGGTAAGTTGTACTGTAAGTTCGATGAGTTGGCTAAGTTGAGGATGAGTTCGATAAGTTGGGTAAGTTGTACTGTAAGTTGGATGAGTTGGCTAAGTTGAGGATGAGTTCGATGAGTTGGATAAGTTGTACTGTAAGTTGGATGAGTTGGGTAAGTTGGAATGTAGGTTCGATGAGTTGGCTAAGTTGTACTGTAAGTTCGATGAGTTGGCTAAGTTGATGATGAGTTCGAGAAGTTGGGTAAGTTGTACTGTAAGTTGGGTGAGTTTGCTTAGTTGGAATGTAAGTTTGATGAGTTGGATAAGTTGTACTATAAGTTCGATGAGTTGGCTAAGTTGAGGATGAGTTCGATGAGTTGGCTAAGTTGTACTGTAAGTTGGATGAGTTGGCTAAGTTGGAATGTAAGTTCGATGAGTTGGATAAGTTGAGGATGAGTTTGATAAGTTGGATAAGTTGTACTGTAAGTTGGATGAGTTGGCTTAGTTGTACTGTAAGTTTGATGAGTTGGATAAGTTGTACTGTAAGTTCGATGAGTTGGCTAAGTTGAGGATGAGTTCGATGAGTTGGATAAGTTGGACAGTAAGTTGGATGAGTTGGATAAGTTGAGGATGAGTTCGATGAGTTGGATAAGTTGTACTGTAAGTTGGATGAGTTGGATGAGTTGAGGATGAGTTCGATGAGTTGGCTAAGTTGTACTGTAAGTTTGATGAGTTGGCTAAGTTGGAATGTACGTTCGATGAGTTGGCTAAGTTGAGGATGAGTTCGATGAGTTGGATAAGTTGTACTGTAAGTTGGATGAGTTGGCTAAATTGTACTGTAAGTTCGATGAGTTGGCTGAGTTGAGGATGAGTTCGATGAGTTGGATAAGTTGGACGTTAAGTTGGATGAGTTGGATAAGTTGAGGATCAGTTCGATGAGTTGGATAAGTTGTACTGTAAGTTGGATGAGTTGGATAAGTTGAGGATGAGTTCGATGAGTTGGATAAGTTGTACTGTAAGTTGGATGAGTTGGATAAGTTGAGGATGAGTTCGATGAGTTGGCTAAGTTGTACTGTAAGTTGGATGAGTTGGCTTAGTTGAGGATGAGTTCGATGAGTTGGATAAGTTGTACTGTAAGTTGGATGAGTTGGCTAAGTTGGAATGTACGTTCGATGAGTTGGCTTAGTTGTGGATGAGTTCGATGAGTTGGATAAGTTGTACTGTAAGTTGGATGAGTTGGCTAAGTTGTACTGTAAGTTCGATGAGTTGGCTCAGTTAAGGATGAGTTCGAGGAGTTAGATAAGTTGTACTGTAAGTTGGATGAGTTGGCTAAGTTGTACTGTAAGTTCGATGAGTTGGCTCAGTTGAGGATGAGTTCGATAAGTTGGGTAAGTTGTACTGTAAGTTCGATGAGTTAGATAAGTTGGAATGTAAGTTCGATGAGTTGGATAAGTTGTACTGTAAGTTGGATGAGTTGGATAAGTTGAGGATGAGTTCGATGAGTTGGATAAGTTGTACTGTAAGTTGGATGAGTTGGATAAGTTGAGGATGAGTTCGATGAGTTGGCTAAGTTGTACTGTAAGTTTGATGAGTTGGCTAAGTTGGAATGTACGTTCGATGAGTTGGCTAAGTTGAGGATGAGTTCGATGAGTTGGCTAAGTTGGAATGTAAGTTCGATGAGTTGGATAAGTTGTAATGTAAGTTCGATGAGTTTGCTAAGTTGAGGATGAGTTCGATGAGTTGGCTAAGTTGTACTGTAAGTTGGATGAGTTGGCTAAGTTGGAATGTAAGTTCGATGAGTTGGATAAGTTGAGGATGAGTTGGATAAGTTGTACTGTAAGTTGGATGAATTGGCTAAGTTGTACTGTAAGTTGGATGAGTTGGCTAAGTTGAGGATGAGTTCGATAAGTTGGGTAAGTTGTACTGTAAGTTGGATGAGTTGGCTAAGTTGGAATGTAAGATCGGTGAGTTGGATAAGTTGAGGATGAGTTCGATGAGTTGGATAAGTTGTACTGTAAGTTGGATGAGTTGGCTAAGTTGTACTGTAAGTTCGATGAGTTGGCTAAGTTGAGGATGAGTTCGATAAGTTGGGTAAGTTGTACTGTAAGTTGGATGAGTTGGCTAAGTTGAGGATGAGTTCGATGAGTTGGATAAGTTGTAATGTAAGTTCGATGAGTTGGCTAAGTTGAGGATGAGTTCGATGAGTTGGCTAAGTTGTACTGTAAGTTGGATGAGTTGGCTAAGTTGGAATGTAAGTTCGATGAGTTGGCTAAGTTGAGGATGAGTTGGATAAGTTGTACTGTAAGTTCGATGAGTTGGCTAAGTTGTACTGTAAGTTCGATGAGTTGGCTTAGTTGAGGATGAGTTCGATGAGTTGGATAAGTTGGACGGTAAGTTGGATGAGTTTGATAAGTTGAGGATGAGTTCGATGAGTTGGATAAGTTGTACTGTAAGTTGGATGAGTTGGATAAGTTGAGGATGAGTTCAATGAGTTGGATAAGTTGTACTGTAAGTTGGATGAGTTGGATAAGTTGAGGATGAGTTCGATGAGTTGGCTAAGTTGTACTGTAAGTTGGATGAGTTGGCTAAGTTGAGGATGAGTTCGATGAGTTGGATAAGTTGTACTGTAAGTTGGATGAGTTGGCTAAGTTGGAATGTACGTTCGATGAGTTGGCTAAGTTGAGGATGAGTTCGATGAGTTGGATAAGTTGTACTGTAAGTTGGATGAGTTGGCTAAGTTGTACTGTAAGTTCGATGAGTTGGCTAAGTTGAGGATGAGTTCGATAAGTTGGGTAAGTTGTACTGTAAGTTGGATGAGTTGGCTAAGTTGAGGATGAGTTCGATGAGTTGGATAAGTTGTAATGTAAGTTCGATGAGTTGGCTAAGTTGAGGATGAGTTCGATGAGTTGGCTAAGTTGTACTGTAAGTTGGATGAGTTGGCTAAGTTGGAATGTAAGTTCGATGAGTTGGATAAGTTGAGGATGAGTTGGATAAGTTGTACTGTAAGTTGGATGAGTTGGCTAAGTTGTACTGTAAGTTCGATGAGTTGGCTTAGTTGAGGATGAGTTCGATAAGTTGGGTAAGTTGTACTGTAAGTTGGATGAATTGGCTAAGTTGAGGATGAGTTCGATGAGTTGGATAAGTTGTACTGTAAGTTGGATGAGTTGGCTAAGTTGTACTGTTAGTTGGATGAGTTGGCTAAGTTGTACTGTAAGTTGGATGAGTTGGCTAAGTTGAGGATGAGTTCGATAAGTTGGGTAAGTTGTACTGTAAGTTGGATGAGTTGGCTAAGTTGTACTGTAAGTTCGATGAGTTGGCTAAGTTGAGGATGAGTTCGATAAGTTGGGTAAGTTGGAATGTAAGTTCGATGAGTTAGATAAGTTGGAATGTAAGTTCGATAAGTTGGCTTAGTTGGAATGTAAGTTCTATGAGTTGGATAAGTTGTACTGTAAGTTCGATGAGTTGGCTAAGTTGAGGATGAGTTCGATGAGTTAGATAAGTTGTACTGTACGTTGGATGAGTTGGCTAAGTTGGAATGTAAGTTCGATGAGTTGGATAAGTTTAGGATGAGTTGGATAAGTTGTACTGTAAGTTGGATGAGTTGGCTAAGTTGTACTGTAAGTTCGATGAGTTGGCTAAGTTGAGGATGAGTTCGATAAGTTGGGTAAGTTGTACTGTAAGTTGGAAGAGTTGGCTAAGTTGAGGATGAGTTCGATGAGTTGGATAAGTTGTACTGTAAGTTGGATGAGTTGGCTAAGTTGTACTGTAAGTTGGATGAGTTGGATAAGTTGTACTGTAAGTTCAATGAGTTGGCTAAGTTGAGGATGAGTTCGATGAGTTGGATAAGTTGTACTGTAAGTTGGATGAGTTGGCTAAGTTGAGGATGAGTTTGATGAGTTGGATAAGTTGTATTGTAAGTTGGATGAGTTGGCTAAGTTGGAATGTAAGTTCGATGAGTTGGCTTAGTTGAGGATGAGTTCGATGAGTTGGATAAGTTGTTCTGTAAGTTGGATGAGTTGGCTAAAGTGTACTGTAAGTTCGATGAGTTGGCTAAGTTGAGGATGAGTTCGATAAGTTGGGTAAGTTGGAATGTAAGTTCGATGAGTTGGCTAAGTTGGAATGTAAGTTCGATGAGTTGGATAAGTTGTAATGTAAGTTCGATGAGTTTGCTAAGTTGAGGATGAGTTCGATGAGTTGGCTAAGTTGTACTGTAAGTTGGATGAGTTGGCTAAGTTGGAATGTAAGTTCGATGAGTTGGATAAGTTGAGGATGAGTTGGATAAGTTGTACTGTAAGTTGGATGAGTTGGCTAAGTTGTACTGTAAGTTCGATGAGTTGGCTAAGTTGAGGATGAGTTCGATAAGTTGGGTAAGTTGTACTATAAGTTGGATGAGTTGGCTAAGTTGAGGATGAGTTCGATGAGTTGGATAAGTTGTACTGTAAGTTGGATGAGTTGGCTAAGTTGTACTGTAAGTTGGATGAGTTGGCTAAGTTGTACTGCAAGTTCGATGAGTTGTCTAAGTTGAGGATGAGTTCGATAAGTTTGGTAAGTTGTACTGTAAGTTGGATGAGTTGGCTAAGTTGTACTGTAAGTTCGATGAGTTAGCTAAGTTGAGAATGAGTTCGATAAGTTGGGTAAGTTGGACTGTAAGATCGATGAGTTAGATAAGTTGGAAATTTAAGTTCGATAAGTTGGCTAAGTTGGAATGTAAGTTCGATGAGTTGGATAAATTGTACTGTAAGTTCGATGAGTTGGCTAAGTTGAGGATGAGTTGGATAAGTTGTACTGTAAGTTGGATGAGTTGGCTAAGTTGTACTGTAAGATCGATGAGTTGGCTAAGTTGAGGATGAGTTCGATAAGTTGGGTAAGTTGGAATGTAAGTTCGATGAGTTGGATAAGTTGTACTGTAAGTTCGATGAATTTGCTAAGTTGAGGATGAGTTCGATGAGTTGGCTAAGTTATACTGTAAGTTGGATGAGTTGGCTAAACTTGAATGTAAGTTCGATGAGTTGGATAAGTTGAGGATGAGTTGGATAAGTTGTACTGTAAGTTGGATGAGTTGGCTAAGTTGAGGATGAGTTCGATGAGTTGGATAAGTTGTACTGTAAGTTGGATGAGTTGGCTAAGTTGTACTGTAAGTTCGATGAGTTTGCTAAGTTGAGGATGAGTTCGATGAGTTGGCTAAGTTATACTGTAAGTTGGATGAGTTGGCTAAGTTGGAATGTAAGTTCGATGAGTTGGATAAGTTGAGGATAAGTTGGATAAGTTGTACTGTAAGTTGGATGAGTTGGCTAAGTTGAGGATGAGTTCGATGAGTTGGATAAGTTGTACTGTTAGTTGGATGAGTTGGCTAAGTTGTACTGTAAGTTGGATGAGTTGGCTAAGTTGTACTGTAAGTTCGATGAGTTGGCTAAGTTGAGGATGAGTTCGATAAGTTGGGTAAGTTGTACTGTAAGTTAGATGAGTTGGCTAAGTTGTACTGTTAGTTCGATGAGTTGGCTAAGTTGAGGATGAGTTCGATAAGTTGGGTAAGTTGGACTGTAAGTTCGATGAGTTAGATAAGTTGGAATGTAAGTTCGATAAGTTGGCTAAGTTGGAATGAAAGTTCGATGAGTTGGATAAGTTGAGGATGAGTTCGATGAGTTGGATAAGTTGGACGGTAAGTTGGATGAGTTGGATAAGTTGTACTGTAAGTTCGATGAGTTGGCTAAGTTAAGGATGAGTTCAATGAGTTGGATAAGTTGTACTGTAAGTTGGATGAGTTGGCTAAGTTGTACTGTAAGTTCGATGAGTTGGCTAAGTTGAGGATGAGTTTGATGAGTTGGGTAAGTTGTACTGTAAGTTCGATGAGTTGGCTAAGTTGAGGATGAGTTCGATAAGTTGGGTAAGTTGTACTGTAAGTTGGATGAGTTGGCTAAGTTGAGGATGAGTTCGATGAGTTGGATAAGTTGTACTGTAAGTTGGATGAGTTGGGTAAGTTGGAATGTAAGTTCGATGAGTTGGCTAAGTTGTACTGTAAGATCGATGAGTTGGCTAAGTTGATGATGAGTTCGAGAAGTTGGGTAAGTTGTACTGTTAGTTGGGTGAGTTTGCTTAGTTGGAATGTAAGTTTGATGAGTTGGATAAGTTGTACTATAAGTTCGATGAGTTGGCTAAGTTTAGGATGAGTTCGATGAGTTGGCTAAGTTGTACTGTAAGTTGGATGAGTTGGCTAAGTTGGAATGTAAGTTCGATGAGTTGGATAAGTTGAGGATGAGTTTGATAAGTTGGATAAGTTGTACTGTAAGTTGGATGAGTTGGCTTAGTTGTACTGTAAGTTTGATGAGTTGGATAAGTTGTACTGTAAGTTCGATGAGTTGGCTAAGTTGAGGATGAGTTCGATGAGTTGGATAAGTTGGACAGTAAGTTGGATGAGTTGGATAAGTTGAGGATGAGTTCGATGAGTTGGATAAGTTGTACTGTAAGTTGGATGAGTTGGATGAGTTGAGGATGAGTTCGATGAGTTGGCTAAGTTGTACTGTAAGTTTGATGAGTTGGCTAAGTTGGAATGTACGTTCGATGAGTTGGCTAAGTTGAGGATGAGTTCGATGAGTTGGATAAGTTGTACTGTAAGTTGGATGAGTTGGCTAAGTTGTACTGTAAGTTCGATGAGTTGGCTGAGTTGAGGATGAGTTCGATGAGTTGGATAAGTTGGACGTTAAGTTGGATGAGTTGGATAAGTTGAGGATGAGTTCGATGAGTTGGATAAGTTGTACTGTAAGTTGGATGAGTTGGATAAGTTGAGGATGAGTTCGATGAGTTGGATAAGTTGTACTGTAAGTTGGATGAGTTGGATAAGTTGAGGATGAGTTCGATGAGTTGGCTAAGTTGTACTGTAAGTTGGATGAGTTGGCTTAGTTGAGGATGAGTTCGATGAGTTGGATAAGTTGTACTGTAAGTTGGATGAGTTGGCTAAGTTGGAATGTACGTTCGATGAGTTGGCTTAGTTGAGGATGAGTTCGATGAGTTGGATAAGTTGTACTGTAAGTTGGATGAGTTGGCTAAGTTGTACTGTAAGTTCGATGAGTTGGCTCAGTTGAGGATGAGTTCGATGAGTTAGATAAGTTGTACTGTAAGTTGGATGAGTTGGCTAAGTTGTACTGTAAGTTCGATGAGTTGGCTCAGTTGAGGATGAGTTCGATAAGTTGGGTAAGTTGTACTGTAAGTTCGATGAGTTAGATAAGTTGGAATGTAAGTTCGATGAGTTGGATAAGTTGTACTGTAAGTTGGATGAGTTGGATAAGTTGAGGATGAGTTCGATGAGTTGGATAAGTTGTACTGTAAGTTGGATGAGTTGGATAAGTTGAGGATGAGTTCGATGAGTTGGCTAAGTTGTACTGTAAGTTTGATGAGTTGGCTAAGTTGGAATGTACGTTCGATGAGTTGGCTAAGTTGAGGATGAGTTCGATGAGTTGGCTAAGTTGGAATGTAAGTTCGATGAGTTGGATAAGTTGTAATGTAAGTTCGATGAGTTGGCTAAGTTGAGGATGAGTTCGATGAGTTGGCTAAGTTGTACTGTAAGTTGGATGAGTTGGCTAAGTTGGAATGTAAGTTCGATGAGTTGGATAAGTTGAGGATGAGTTGGATAAGTTGTACTGTAAGTTGGATGAGTTGGCTAAGTTGTACTGTAAGTTCGATGAGTTGGCTTAGTTGAGGATGAGTTCGATAAGTTGGGTAAGTTGTACTGTAAGTTGGATGAATTGGCTAAGTTGAGGATGAGTTCGATGAGTTGGATAAGTTGTACTGTAAGTTGGATGAGTTGGCTAAGTTGTACTGTTAGTTGGATGAGTTGGCTAAGTTGTACTGTAAGTTGGATGAGTTGGCTAAGTTGAGGATGAGTTCGATAAGTTGGGTAAGTTGTACTGTAAGTTGGATGAGTTGGCTAAGTTGTACTGTAAGTTCGATGAGTTGGCTAAGTTGAGGATGAGTTCGATAAGTTGGGTAAGTTGGAATGTAAGTTCGATGAGTTAGATAAGTTGGAATGTAAGTTCGATAAGTTGGCTTAGTTGGAATGTAAGTTCTATGAGTTGGATAAGTTGTACTGTAAGTTCGATGAGTTGGCTAAGTTGAGGATGAGTTCGATGAGTTGGATAAGTTGTACTGTACGTTGGATGAGTTGGCTAAGTTGGAATGTAAGTTCGATGAGTTGGATAAGTTTAGGATGAGTTGGATAAGTTGTACTGTAAGTTGGATGAGTTGGCTAAGTTGTACTGTAAGTTCGATGAGTTGGCTAAGTTGAGGATGAGTTCGATAAGTTGGGTAAGTTGTACTGTAAGTTGGAAGAGTTGGCTAAGTTGAGGATGAGTTCGATGAGTTGGATAAGTTGTACTGTAAGTTGGATGAGTTGGCTAAGTTGTACTGTAAGTTGGATGAGTTGGATAAGTTGTACTGTAAGTTCAATGAGTTGGCTAAGTTGAGGATGAGTTCGATGAGTTGGATAAGTTGTACTGTAAGTTGGATGAGTTGGCTAAGTTGAGGATGAGTTTGATGAGTTGGATAAGTTGTATTGTAAGTTGGATGAGTTGGCTAAGTTGGAATGTAAGTTCGATGAGTTGGCTTAGTTGAGGATGAGTTCGATGAGTTGGATAAGTTGTTCTGTAAGTTGGATGAGTTGGCTAAAGTGTACTGTAAGTTCGATGAGTTGGCTAAGTTGAGGATGAGTTCGATAAGTTGGGTAAGTTGGAATGTAAGTTCGATGAGTTGGCTAAGTTGGAATGTAAGTTCGATGAGTTGGATAAGTTGTAATGTAAGTTCGATGAGTTTGCTAAGTTGAGGATGAGTTCGATGAGTTGGCTAAGTTGTACTGTAAGTTGGATGAGTTGGCTAAGTTGGAATGTAAGTTCGATGAGTTGGATAAGTTGAGGATGAGTTGGATAAGTTGTACTGTAAGTTGGATGAGTTGGCTAAGTTGTACTGTAAGTTCGATGAGTTGGCTAAGTTGAGGATGAGTTCGATAAGTTGGGTAAGTTGTACTATAAGTTGGATGAGTTGGCTAAGTTGAGGATGAGTTCGATGAGTTGGATAAGTTGTACTGTAAGTTGGATGAGTTGGCTAAGTTGTACTGTAAGTTGGATGAGTTGGCTAAGTTGTACTGCAAGTTCGATGAGTTGTCTAAGTTGAGGATGAGTTCGATAAGTTGGGTAAGTTGTACTGTAAGTTGGATGAGTTGGCTAAGTTGTACTGTAAGTTCGATGAGTTAGCTAAGTTGAGAATGAGTTCGATAAGTTGGGTAAGTTGGACTGTAAGTTCGATGAGTTAGATAAGTTGGAAATTTAAGTTCGATAAGTTGGCTAAGTTGGAATGTAAGTTCGATGAGTTGGATAAATTGTACTGTAAGTTCGATGAGTTGGCTAAGTTGAGGATGAGTTGGATAAGTTGTACTGTAAGTTGGATGAGTTGGCTAAGTTGTACTGTAAGATCGATGAGTTGGCTAAGTTGAGGATGAGTTCGATAAGTTGGGTAAGTTGGAATGTAAGTTCGATGAGTTGGATAAGTTGTACTGTAAGTTCGATGAATTTGCTAAGTTGAGGATGAGTTCGATGAGTTGGCTAAGTTATACTGTAAGTTGGATGAGTTGGCTAAACTTGAATGTAAGTTCGATGAGTTGGATAAGTTGAGGATGAGTTGGATAAGTTGTACTGTAAGTTGGATGAGTTGGCTAAGTTGAGGATGAGTTCGATGAGTTGGATAAGTTGTACTGTAAGTTGGATGAGTTGGCTAAGTTGTACTGTAAGTTCGATGAGTTTGCTAAGTTGAGGATGAGTTCGATGAGTTGGCTAAGTTATACTGTAAGTTGGATGAGTTGGCTAAGTTGGAATGTAAGTTCGATGAGTTGGATAAGTTGAGGATAAGTTGGATAAGTTGTACTGTAAGTTGGATGAGTTGGCTAAGTTGAGGATGAGTTCGATGAGTTGGATAAGTTGTACTGTTAGTTGGATGAGTTGGCTAAGTTGTACTGTAAGTTGGATGAGTTGGCTAAGTTGTACTGTAAGTTCGATGAGTTGGCTAAGTTGAGGATGAGTTCGATAAGTTGGGTAAGTTGTACTGTAAGTTGGATGAGTTGGCTAAGTTGTACTGTTAGTTCGATGAGTTGGCTAAGTTGAGGATGAGTTCGATAAGTTGGGTAAGTTGGACTGTAAGTTCGATGAGTTAGATAAGTTGGAATGTAAGTTCGATATGTTGGCTAAGTTGGAATGAAAGTTCGATGAGTTGGATAAGTTGAGGATGAGTTCGATGAGTTGGATAAGTTGGACGGTAAGTTGGATGAGTTGGATAAGTTGTACTGTAAGTTCGATGAGTTGGCTAAGTTAAGGATGAGTTCAATGAGTTGGATAAGTTGTACTGTAAGTTGGATGAGTTGGCTAAGTTGTACTGTAAGTTCGATGAGTTGGCTAAGTTGAGGATGAGTTTGATGAGTTGGGTAAGTTGTACTGTTAGTTCGATGAGTTGGCTAAGTTGAGGATGAGTTCGATAAGTTGGGTAAGTTGTACTGTAAGTTGGATGAGTTGGCTAAGTTGAGGATGAGTTCGATGAGTTGGATAAGTTGTACTGTAAGTTGGATGAGTTGGGTAAGTTGGAATGTAAGTTCGATGAGTTGGCTAAGTTGTACTGTAAGTTCGATGAGTTGGCTAAGTTGATGATGAGTTCGAGAAGTTGGGTAAGTTGTACTGTTAGTTGGGTGAGTTTGCTTAGTTGGAATGTAAGTTTGATGAGTTGGATAAGTTGTACTATAAGTTCGATGAGTTGGCTAAGTTGAGGATGAGTTCGATGAGTTGGCTAAGTTGTACTGTAAGTTGGATGAGTTGGCTAAGTTGGAATGTAAGTTCGATGAGTTGGATAAGTTGAGGATGAGTTTGATAAGTTGGATAAGTTGTACTGTAAGTTGGATGAGTTGGCTTAGTTGTACTGTAAGTTTGATGAGTTGGATAAGTTGTACTGTAAGTTCGATGAGTTGGCTAAGTTGAGGATGAGTTCGATGAGTTGGATAAGTTGGACAGTAAGTTGGATGAGTTGGATAAGTTGAGGATGAGTTCGATGAGTTGGATAAGTTGTACTGTAAGTTGGATGAGTTGGATGAGTTGAGGATGAGTTCGATGAGTTGGCTAAGTTGTACTGTAAGTTTGATGAGTTGGCTAAGTTGGAATGTACGTTCGATGAGTTGGCTAAGTTGAGGATGAGTTCGATGAGTTGGATAAGTTGTACTGTAAGTTGGATGAGTTGGCTAAGTTGTACTGTAAGTTCGATGAGTTGGCTGAGTTGAGGATGAGTTCGATGAGTTGGATAAGTTGGACGTTAAGTTGGATGAGTTGGATAAGTTGAGGATGAGTTCGATGAGTTGGATAAGTTGTACTGTAAGTTGGATGAGTTGGATAAGTTGAGGATGAGTTCGATGAGTTGGATAAGTTGTACTGTAAGTTGGATGAGTTGGATAAGTTGAGGATGAGTTCGATGAGTTGGCTAAGTTGTACTGTAAGTTGGATGAGTTGGCTTAGTTGAGGATGAGTTCGATGAGTTGGATAAGTTGTACTGTAAGTTGGATGAGTTGGCTAAGTTGGAATGTACGTTCGATGAGTTGGCTTAGTTGAGGATGAGTTCGATGAGTTGGATAAGTTGTACTGTAAGTTGGATGAGTTGGCTAAGTTGTACTGTAAGTTCGATGAGTTGGCTCAGTTGAGGATGAGTTCGATGAGTTAGATAAGTTGTACTGTAAGTTGGATGAGTTGGCTAAGTTGTACTGTAAGTTCGATGAGTTGGCTCAGTTGAGGATGAGTTCGATAAGTTGGGTAAGTTGTACTGTAAGTTCGATGAGTTAGATAAGTTGGAATGTAAGTTCGATGAGTTGGATAAGTTGTACTGTAAGTTGGATGAGTTGGATAAGTTGAGGATGAGTTCGATGAGTTGGATAAGTTGTACTGTAAGTTGGATGAGTTGGATAAGTTGAGGATGAGTTCGATGAGTTGGCTAAGTTGTACTGTAAGTTTGATGAGTTGGCTAAGTTGGAATGTACGTTCGATGAGTTGGCTAAGTTGAGGATGAGTTCGATGAGTTGGATAAGTTGTAATGTAAGTTGGATGAGTTGGCTAAGTTGTACTGTAAGTTCGATGAGTTGGCTAAGTTGAGGATGAGTTCGATGAGTTGGATAAGTTGGACGGTAAGTTGGATGAGTTGGATAAGTTGAGGATGAGTTCGATGAGTTGGATAAGTTGTACTGTAAGTTGGATGAGTTGGATAAGTTTAGGATGAGTTCGATGAGTTGGATAAGTTGTACAGTAAGTTGGATGAGTTGGATAAGTTGAGGATGAGTTCGATGAGTTGGCTAAGTTGTACTGTAAGTTGGATGAGTTGGCTAAGTTGAGGATGAGTTCGATGAGTTGGATAAGTTGTACTGTAAGTTGGATGAGTTGGCTAAGTTGGAATGTACGTTCGATGAGTTGGCTTAGTTGAGGATGAGTTCGATGAGTTGGATAAGTTGTACTGTAAGTTGGATGAGTTGGCTAAGTTGTACTGTAAGTTCGATGAGTTGGCTAAGTTGAGGATGAGTTCGATAAGTTGGGTAAGTTGTACTGTAAGTTCGACGAGTTAGATAAGTTGGAATGTAAGTTGGATAAGTTGTACTGTAAGTTGGATGAGTTGGCTAAGTTGAGGATGAGTTCGATGAGTTGGATAAGTTGTACTGTAAGTTGGATGAGTTGGCTAAGTTGGAATGTACGTTCGATGAGTTGGCTAAGTTGAGGATGAGTTCGATGAGTTGGATAAGTTGTACTGTAAGTTGGATGAGTTGGCTAAGTTGTACTGTAAGTTCGATGAGTTTGCTAAGTTG
Organism: Loripinus fragilis; assembly: GCA_964019695.1. Lineage (NCBI taxonomy): Eukaryota > Metazoa > Mollusca > Bivalvia > Lucinida > Lucinidae > Loripinus > Loripinus fragilis. The sequence continues at coordinate 69,542,464 of OZ026518.1, forward strand.
AGGATGAGTTCGATAAGTTGGGTTAAGTTGTACTGTAAGTTCGATGAGTTAGATAAGTTGTACTGTAAGTTGGATGAGTTGGCTAAGTTGGAATGTAAGTTCGATGAGTTGGATAAGTTGAGGATGAGTTCGATGAGTTGGATGAGTTGTACTGTGAGTTGGATGAGTTGGCTAAGTTGGAATGTACGTTCGATGAGTTGGCTAAGTTGAGGATGAGTTCGATGAGTTGGATAAGTTGTACTGTAAGTTTGATGAGTTGGCTAAGTTGTACTGTAAGTTCGATGAGTTGGCTAAGTTGAGGATGAGTTCGATGAGTTTGATAAGTTGGACGGTAAGTTGGATGAGTTGGATAAGTTGAGGATGAGTTCGATGAGTTGGATAAGTTGTACTGTAAGTTGGATGAGTTGGATAAGTTGAGGATGAGTTCGATGAGTTGGCTAAGTTGTACAGTAAGTTGGATGAGTTGGATAAGTTGAGGATGAGTTCGATGAGTTGGCTAAGTTGTACTGTAAGTTGGATGAGTTGGCTAAGTTGAGGATGAGTTCGATGAGTTGGATAAGTTGTACTGTAAGTTGGATGAGTTGGCTAAGTTGGAATGTACGTTCGATGAGTTGGCTTAGTTGAGGATGAGTTCGATGAGTTGGATAAGTTGTACTGTAAGTTGGATGAGTTGGCTAAGTTGTACTGTAAGTTCGATGAGTTGGCTAAGTTAAGGATGAGTTCGATAAGTTGGGTATGTTGTACTGTAAGTTCGATGAGTTAGATAAGTTGGAATGTAAGTTCGATGAGTTGGATAAGTTGTACTGTAAGTTGGATGAGTTGGCAAAGTTGAGGATGAGTTCGATGAGTTGGATAAGTTGTACTGTTAGTTGGATGAGTTGGCTAAGTTGGAATGTACGTTCGGTGAGTTGGCTAAGTTGAGGATGAGTTCGATGAGTTGGATAAGTTGTACTGTAAGTTGGATGAGTTGGCTAAGTTGTACTGTAAGTTCGATGAGTTTGCTAAGTTGAGGATGAGTTCGATAAGTTGGGTAAGTTGTACTGTAAGTTCGATGAGTTAGATAAGTTGTACTGTAAGTTGGATGAGTTGGCTAAGTTGGAATGTAAGTTCGATGAGTTGGATAAGTTGAGGATGAGTTCGATGAGTTGGATGAGTTGTACTGTGAGTTGGATGAGTTGGCTAAGTTGCACTGTAAATTCGATGAGTTGGCTAAGTTGAGGATGAGTTTGATAAGTTGGATAAGTTGTACTGAAAGTGATGAAGAAACAGACACGGCGGATGAGTTCGAAGACGACATGAGTTGTTATACATCTACATGTATTGTTCAGAGATGAATTAATTTGAATAAAATAATTGAAAATAAAACAAACAAAAAATAAAACAAAAATACTAGAAATACAGCATTCAACAATTCTAAAAGTAAAAACAATGTCACAATACGAGAAGTCAGTAAAATATTTATAAAAAATATGGAATATGCGGGGCTCGAACTCACATCTCAGCGTTCTGCCTCAAGTATAAGCCTTCTGTGTGTAACCAACTGCGCCACTGAGGATTGTATCAATATATCGAAATAACAACAATTCAAACAACAATTTTCAACATAAACTGGTTCCCGTTCCAGATCAACCTTTGCTTTTGAAATGGAACAATCCTATCCAAAGGCCATTGGTCTGAGGTCGCGGTATATCTATACCCGTTACAACCTCCTTTGCATCCTTATTTACTTTTTATTTTACTTTTAGCATTAACCATGATTTTTAGTCTCACCAGAAGCCAAAAGTAGGAGGTAAATTTACAACATTTTCTTTGGGTTGTTTTATTAGATGAACGAAAATGTGCTTTAATATTTTAGCTTTTTTACATTAATACTGTTACCAGGAAATGGCCGCCAAAATGGAAGAGAGAAAAAGATTTGGAGGTTAACAGATGGTTTTAACACTTGTTTTTTTCCTTAAATGATTTTATTTTTTTCTTTCTTTTCAACCATAATAACTGGTAAAGTAGACCAATTAGGAAATAAAAACACATCTAGTGATCTACTCGTCTGATAAAAAATTTGAAGAAAATGTTGTATATTTACTTTCAAATTTTTGTCTTAAGGATGTGTGTGAGGGGATGGGGACAAAACCTGCTTAATGCACGTCCTTTTTACGTCTAGTGGGTAATTAGGGTCCCAATAAGACACTTATTATACGGAGTAACATAAATGGCTGATGATAAGCTGAATAAGAGTTTGCTTTGGAACATATCTTTTCAATGAAGCATCATTATTATATATTAGAATTGTGTAGTTTTGCCAAATTAAAAAATCACATTTATAGTTTTCATTTATGATAAAGGCCACGGCTAGGGAAAGCCCGTCTTTGATACTCCTATCAGGTCCGACACAAACGTACACCAGCTACAGAGGATGAATAGAGGCAGATTCGCGATTTTGTCTACGCATAATTATGTACATGCAATGAGCAGAATTGCTTAATTTGGTAACTTGGGGATAACGTTGGTGCGGGTGTACGAGCAAGTATTTTGAAAACTACCCAAACATATACCGGTATGTGGCCTTTGAAACAATTTAACTGCTCATATATATTGCTTGTACACAATGGTTACATATACACATGTTGTCCTTTGGTTTTATATTCTCCTACATACAGGTATCCTCTCTGCCAAGGTTGGCAAACAAATAATAAAATTGTGTTTCAATTTGTGTCTCTGAGCTAAATATATGTTGGATGTTAGAAAAGGGGGACCATTCATATGAACACGAACCAATAAAATGGGTCATTCATAATCGTTTCTTTAAAAAAAGGGGGTTTATTGTATACGCGACACTGCTTCAAAGGGGGTATATCGGGCATGCACACCAATACTATTACGTGTATAGAGAGTTATCCCCCCCCCCCCCCCCCCGAGAGATTGAGGCTCACGCAGACTGAAATGAATATAACACGCACAAATATATGCTACGTTGATTTTGGGACTGCGAGTTATGATATGAGGGTCTGACTTCTGTTCTCTCGGAGGGGGGGGGGGGGGGCTAACTACCTATTATATGACATGGTACGGATGTGCGGCTCGAACAGCCCCTTTTTCCAGCGCTGCCAGCTCTACGAATTTTCAACTTACTCTACTCCTCTTATTTCGCTTCAATTCATCTAAATCACCATACTTACAGCCCAACTTAGCCAATTCATCGAACACACAGCTAACGCTAGCAAACTCATCGAACTCATCCTCAACTTATCCAACTCATCGTACTTACGGTCCGACTTATCCAACTTACAGTACAACTTATCCAACTCATCGAACTCATCCTCAACTAATCCAACTCATCCAAATTACAGTACAACTTATCCAACTCATCGAACTCATCCTCAACTTATCCAACTCATCCAACTTACAGTACAACTTATCCAACTCATCGAACTCATCCTCAACTTATCCAACTCATCCAACTTACCGTCAAACTTATCCAACTCATCGAACTCATCCTCAACTTAGCCAACTCATCGAACTTACAGTACAACTTATCCAACTCATCAAACATACAGTAAAACTTAGCCAACTCATCCAACTTACAGTACAGCTTACCCAACTCATCGAACTTATCCACAACTTAGCCAACTCATCCAACTTACAGTACAACTTATCCAACTCGTCCTCAACTTATCCAACTCATCGAACTTACATTCCAACTTAGCCAACTCATCGAACTTACAGTACAACTTATCCAACTCATCGAACTTACAGTACAACTTAGCCAACTTATCGAACTTACATTCCAACTTATCTAACTCAACCAACTTACAGTCCAACTTACCCAACTTATCGAACTCATCCTCAACTTAGCCAACTCATCGAACTTACAGTACAACTTAGCTAACTCATCCAACTTACAGTACAACTTACCCAACTTATCGAACTCATCCTCAACTTAGCCAACTCATCGAACTTACAGTACAACTTAGCCAACTCATCCAACTTACAGTACAACTTATCCAACTCATCCTCAACTTATCCAACTCATCGAACTTACATTCCAACTTAGCCAACTCATCCAACTTACAGTATAACTTAGCCAACTCATCGAACGCATCCTCAACTTAGCAAACTCATCGAACTTACAGTACAACTTATCCAACTCATCGAACTTACATTCCAACTTAGCCAACTCATCGAACTTACATTCCGACTTACCCAACTTATCGAACTTATCCTCAACTTAGCCAACTCATCGAACTTACAGTACAACTTAGCCAACTCATCCAACTTACAGTAAACTTATCCAACTCATCGAACTTACATTCCAACTTAGCCAACTTATCGAACTTACATTCCAACTTATCTAAATTATCGAACTTACAGTCCAACTTACCCAACTTATCGAACTCATCCTCAACTTAGCCAACTCATCGAACTTACAGTACAACTTAGCCAACTCAACCAACTTACAGTCCAACTTACCCAACTTATCGAACTCATCCGCAACTTAGCCAACTCATCGAACTTACAGTACAACTTAGCCAACTCATCCAACTTACAGTACAACTTACCCAACTTATCGAACTCATCCTCAACTTATCCAACTCATCGAACTTACATTCCAACTTAGCCAACTCATCCAACTTACAGTACAACTTATCCAACTCATCGAACTCATCCTCAACTTAGCCAACTCATCGAACTTACAGTACAACTTATCCAACTCATCGAACTTACAGTACAACTTAGCCAACATATCGAACTTACATTCCAACTTATCTAACTCAACCAACTTACAGTCCAACTTACCCAACTTATCGAACTCATCCTCAACTTAGCCAACTCATCGAACTTACAGTACAACTTAGCAAACTCATCCAACTTACAGTACAACTTACCCAACTTATCGAACTCATCCTCAACTTAGCCAACTCATCGAACTTACAGTACAACTTAGCCAACTCATCCAACTTACAGTACAACTTATCCAACTCATCCTCAACTTATCCAACTCATCGAACTTACATTCCAACTTAGCCAACTCATCCAACTTACAGTATAACTTAGCCAACTCATCGAACGCATCCTCAACTTAGCAAACTCATCGAACTTACAGTACAACTTATCCAACTCATCGAACTTACATTCCAACTTAGCCAACTCATCGAACTTACATTCCAACTTACCCAACTTATCGAACTTATCCTCAACTTAGCCAACTCATCGAACTTACAGTACAACTTAGCCAACTCATCCAACTTACAGTACAACTTACCCAACTTATCGAACTCATCCTCAACTTAGCCAACTCATCGAACTTACAGTACAACTTAGCCAACTCATCCAACTTACAGTACAACTTATCCAACTCATCCTCAACTTATCCAACTCATCGAACTTACATTCCAACTTAGCCAACTTATCGAACTTACAGTCCAACTTATCTAAATTATCGAACTTACAGTCCAACTTACCCAACTTATCGAACTCATCCTCAACTTAGCCAACTCATCGAACTTACAGTACAACTTAGCCAACTCAACCAACTTACAGTCCAACTTACCCAACTTATCGAACTCATCCTCAACTTAGCCAACTCATCGAACTTACAGTACAACTTAGCCAACTCATCCAACTTACAGTACAACTTACCCAACTTATCGAACTCATCCTCAACTTAGCCAACTCATCGAACTTACAGTACAACTTAGCAAACTCATCCAACTTACAGTAGAACTTATCCAACTCATCCTCAACTTATCCAACTCATCGAACTTACATTCCAACTTAGCCAACTCATCCAACTTACAGTATAACTTAGCCAACTCATCGAACGCATCCTCAACTTAGCAAACTCATCGAACTTACAGTACAACTTATCCAACTCATCGAACTTACATTCCAACTTAGCCAACCCATCGAACTTACATTCCAACTTACCCAACTTATCGAACTCATCCTCAACTTAGCCAACTCATCGAACTTACAGTACAACTTAGCCAAGTCATCCAACTTACAGTACAACTTATCCAACTCATCGAACTTACATTCCAACTTAGCCAACTTATCGAACTTACATTCCAACTTATCTAACTCATCGAACTTACAGTCCAACTTACCCAACTTATCGAACTCATCCTCAACTTAGCCAACTCATCGAACTTACAGTACAACTTAGCCAACTCATCCAACTTACAGTACAACTTACCCTACTTATCGAACTCATCCTCAACTTAGCCAACTCATCGAACTTACAGTACAACTTAGCCAACTCATCCAACTTACAGTACAACTTAGCCAACTCATCCAACTTACAGTACAGCTTATCCAACTCATCGAACTCATCCTCAACTTAGCCAACTCATCCAACTTACAGTACAACTTACCCAACTTATCAAACTCATCCTCAACTTAGCCAACTCATCGAACTTACAGTACAACTTAGCCAACTCATCCAACTTACAGTACAACTCATCCAACTCATCGAACTCATCCTCAACTTATCCAACTCATCGAACTTACATTCCAACTTAGCCAACTCATCCAACTTACAGTACAACTTATCCAACTCATCGAACTCATACTCAACTTAGCCAACTCATCAAACTTACAGTACAACTTGCCAACTCATCGAACTCATCCTCAACTTATCAAACTCATCCAACTTACAGTACAACTTTTCCAACTCATCCAACTCATCCTCAACTTATCCAACTCATCCAATTTACCGTCCAACTTATCCAACTCATTGAACTCATCCTCAACTTAGCCATCTCATCAAACTTACAGTACAACTTAGCCAATTCATCGAACTCATCCTCAACTTATCCAACTCATCCAACTTACAGTATAACTTATCCAACTCATCGAACTCACCCTCAACAAATCCAACTCATCCAACTTACCGTCCAACTTATCCAACTCATCGAACTCATCCTCAACTTATCCAACTCATTGAACTTACATTCCAACTTAGCCAACTTATCCAACTTACATTCCAACTTATCTTACTCATCCAACTTACAGTACAACTTATCCAACTCATCGAACTCATCCTCAACTTATCCAACTCATCCAACTTACCGTCCAACTTATCCAACTCATCGAACTCATCCTCAACTTAGCCAACTCATCGAACTTACAGTACAACTTAGCCAACTCATCCAACTTACAGTACAACTTACCCAACTTATCGAACTCATCCTCAACTTAGCCAACTCATCCAACTTACAGTACAACTTAGCCAACTCATCCAACTTACAGTACAACTTAGCCAACTCATCCAACTTACAGTACAACTTATCCAACTCATCGAACTCATCCTCAACTTAGCCAACTCATCCAACTTACAGTACAACTTACCCAACTTATCAAACTCATCCTCAACTTAGCCAACTTATCGAACTTACAGTACAACTTAGCCAACTCATCCAACTTACAGTACAACTCATCCAACTAATCAAACTCATCCTCAACTTATCCAACTCATCGAACTTACATTCCAACTTAGCCAACTCATCCAACTTACAGTACAACTTATCAAACTCATCGAACTCATACTCAACTTAGCCAACTCATCAAACTTACAGTACAACTTGCCAACTCATCGAACTCATCCTCAACTTATCGAACTCATCCAACTTACAGTACAACTTATCCAACTCATCCAACTCATCCTCAACTTATCCAACTCATCCAATTTACCGTCCAACTTATCCAACTCATTGAACATTCTCAACTTAGCCATCTCATCAAACTTACAGTACAACTTAGCCAATTCATCGAACTCATCCTCAACTTATCCAACTCATCCAACTTACAGTACAACTTATCCAACTCATCGAACTCACCCTCAACAAATCCAACTCATCCAACTTACCGTCCAACTTATCCAACTAATCGAACTCATCCTCAACTTATCCAACTCATTGAACTTACATTCCAACTTAGCCAACTCATCCAACTTACATTCCAACTTATCTTACTCATCCAACTTACAGTACAACTTATCCAACTCATCGAACTCATCCTCAACTTATCCAACTCATCCAACTTACCGTCCAATTTATCCAATTCATCGAACTCATCCTCAACTTAGCCAACTCATCGAACTTACAGTACAACTTATCCAACTCATCCAACTTACAGTACAACTTATCCAACTCATCGAACTCATCCTCAACTTAGCCAACTCATCGAACGTACATTCCAACTTAGCCAACTCATCAAACTTACAGTACAACTTATCCAACTCATCGAACTCATCCTCAACTTATCCAACTCATCCAACTTACCGTCCAACTTATCCAACTCATCGAACTCATCCTCAACTTAGCCAACTCATCGAACTTACAGTACAACTTATCCAACTCATCAAACTTACAGTACAACTAAGCCAACTCATCCAACTTACAGTACAACTTATCCAACTTATCAAACTCATCCTCAACTTATCCAACTCATCGAACTTACATTCCAACTTAGCCAACTCATCCAACTTACAGTACAACTTAGCCATTTCATCGAACTCATCCTCAACTTAGCCAACTCATCGAACTTATAGTACAACTTATCCAACTCATCAAACTTACATTCCAACTTAGCCAACTCACCCAACTTACAGTACAACTTACCCAACTTATCGAACTCATCATCAACTTAGCCAACTCATCGAACTTACAGTACAACTTAGCCAACTCATCCAACTTACAGTACAACTTACCCAACTCATCGAACTTACAGTACAACTTACCCAACTTATCGAACTCATCCTCAACTTAGCCAACTCATCGAACTTACAGTACAACCTAACCAACTCATCCAACTTACAGTACAACTTATCCAACTCATCGAACTCATCCTCAACTTATCCAACTCCTCGAACTTACATTCCAACTTAGCCAACTCATCGAAATTACAGTACAACTTATCCAACTCATCGAACTCATCCTCAACTTAGCCAACTCATCCAACTTACAGTACAACTTATCCAACTCATCGAACTCATCCTCAACTTATCCAACTCATCCAACTTACAGTACAACTTATCCAACTCATCGAACTCATCCTCAACTTATCCAACTCATCCAACTTACCGTCCAACTTGCCCAACTTATTGAACTCATCCTCAACTTAGCCAACTCATCGAACTTACAGTACAACTTAGCCAACTCATCCAACTTACAGTACAACTTACCCAACTTATCGAACTCATCCTCAACTTAGCCAACTCATCGAACTTACAGTACAACTTAGCCAACTCATGGAACTTACAGTACAACTTAGCCAACTCATCCAACTTACAGTACAACTTATCCAACTCATCGAACTCATCCTCAACTTAGCCAACTCATCCAACTTACAGTACAACTTACCCAACTTATCGAACTCATCCTCAACTTAGCCAACTCATCGAACTTACAGTACAACTTTGCTAACTCGTCCAACTTACATTACAACTTATCCAACTCATCCTCAACTTATCCAACTCACCGAACTTACATTCCAACTTAGCCAACTCATCCAACTTACAGTACAACTTAGCCAACTCATCGAACTCATCCTCAACTTAGCCAACTCATCGAACTTACAGTACAACTTATCCAACTCATCGAACTTACATTCCAACTGAGCCAACTCACCCAACTTACAGTACAACTTACCGAACTTATCGAACTCATCCTCAACTTAGCCAATTATCGAACTTACAGTACAACTTAGCCAACTCATCCAACTTACAGTACAACTTAGCCAACTCATCAAACTTACAGTACAACTTATCCAACTCATTGAACTCATCCTCAACTTAGCCAACTCATCCAACTTACAGTACAACTTACCCAACTTATCGAACTCATCCTCATTTTAGCCAACTCATCCAACTTACAGTACAACTTACCCAACTCATCAAACTCATCCTCAACTTAGCCAACTCATCCAACTTACAGTACAACTTATCCAACTCATCGAACTCATCCTCAACTTAGCCAACTTATCTAACTTACAGTACAACTTAGCCAACTCATCGAACTCATCATCAACTTATCCAACTCAACTAACTTACAGTAAAACTTATCCAACTCATCGAACTTACATTCAAACTTATCTAACTCATCGAACTTACAGTACAACTTACCCAACTTATCGAACTCATCCTCAACTTAGCCAACTCATCGAACTTACAGTACAACTTATCCAACTCATCAAACTTACAGTACAACTAAGCCAACTCATCCAACTTACAGTACAACTTATCCAACTCATCGAACTCATCCTCAACTTAGCCAACTCATCGAACTTACAGTACAACTTACCCAACTTATCGAACTCATCCTCAACTTAGCCAACTCATCGAACTTACAGTCCAACTTAGCCAACTCATCCAACTTACAGTACAACTTACCCAACTCATCCTCAACTTAGCCAACTCATCGAACTTACATTACAACTTAGCCAACTCATCCAACTTACAGTACAACTTATCCAACTCATCGAACTCATCCTTAACTTAGCCAACTCATTGAACTTACAGTACAACTTATCCAACTCATCCAACTTACCGTCCAACTTATCCAACTCATCGAACTCATCCTCAACTTATCCAACTCATCGAACTTACATTCCAACTTAGCCAACTCATCGAACTTACAGTACAACTTAGCCAACTCATCCAACTTATAGTACAACTTATCCAACTCATCCTCAACTTAGCCAACTCATCGAACTTACAGTACAACTTAGCCAACTCATCCAACTTACAGTACAACTTAGCCAACTCATCCAACTTACAGTACAACTTATCCAACTCATCCAACTCATCCTCAACTTAGCCAACTCATCCAACTTACAGTACAACTTTCCCAACTTATCGAACTCATCCTCAACTTAGCCAACTCATCGAACTTACAGTACAACTTAGCCAACTCATCCAACTTATAGTACAACTTATCCAACTCATCGTCAACTTATCCAACTCATCGAACTTACATTCCAACTTAGCCAACTCATCCAACTTACAGTACAACTTAGCCAACTCATCGAACTCATCCTCAACTTATCCAACTCATCGAACTTACATTCCAATTTAGCCAACTCATCGAACTTTCAGTACAACTTATCCAACTCATCGAACTCATCCTCAACTTAGCCAACTCATCGAACCTACAGTCCAACTTATCCAACTCATCGAACTCATCCTCAACTTATCCAACTCATCGAACTTACATTCCAACTTAGCCAACTCATCGAACTTACATTCCAATTTAGCCAACTCATCGAACTTACAGTCCAACTTAGCGAACTCATCGAACTCATCCTCAACTTATCCAACTCATCCAACTTACCCACCTCATCGAACAGCTCAACTCATCCAACTCATCGAACTCATTCTCAACTTATCCAACTCATCGAACTTACCTAACTCATCCAACTTATCGAACTTATCTTTTAACTGATCGAACTCAGCTTGCTTAGCTTACTCAACTCATCGAACTTAGCTTGCATCTTGCTGCATATAATGGTCCAATGTAATACTCATGACCAACTCATCCTAACATATGTGCAGCTATTATAACTTACCGAACTTAGCTCAGCCATTGAAGTATCTGGACACATATCACCAACTCATCCTAACATATGCGCAGCTATTATAACTTACCGAACTTAGCTCAGCCATTGAGGCATCTGGATACATATCATTGTTTAACGACCCAACTTACCGAACTCATCGGCTATAATAGACAGCTATGGCAACTTACTCAACTTAGAACTTAGAATATAGGGACCTATCACATGTATGTTTGTTATAGTTATATATATATATTATAAATATACTGACCGCTGACTTACAGTTCAACTTATCCAACTCAACTTAGGTAACTTAAGTAGCATAAGTTGTAAGCTGAGCTGGATGAGTTGAGTAACCTGAGCTCGGTGGCATGGTTAATTTCACTCCGAAAAAGGGCGAAAAATGCTTATTTTGCTCAGCTTGATGAGTTGAGTAAGCTGAGCTGAGTTGAAAGATCATGCATATCTTATAGAAGGGTAGGAGGGAGGATAGGCGCACGGAGTATCAATATATATGTAGGCTTCATGCTGGCGAATTTCGGGACCGGGAGTATGAAGTATAAGCCGACATCACGAACCTAATAGAAATCAACAATGGGTAAGAGCACCGTGCGTATCTATTACGTCAGAACTTTAGTAGGAACTATGGTTCGACTGTATAAAGTTTCACATGCATTACAATAGTGTCAAAGACTTATGGGCGCCTTTAGTGCAAGTTTGGTGTCCCAGGTTGTGTACGCTACAGGCACGTTCTGATTTCAAAATACACTGTGACAGGCATTTGAGGATCTAGACCCTTCTGTAACGTGAAACACAATGGCGTAGCCAGGACGCCCCAAAAGCTTCTCATATCAAAGGGAAACTACTGTATTAAGCAATGATTCTCGGGACACCCTAAAACGCTGAATTTTCTGCTGAATTCAGCAACTTGCTGATCAGCTAAAATACCCTAAAACGCTGAACTGCTGATTTGCTGATTTTTATTTATTTAATATGTTTTGAACTTTGTTATGCATAATTATTTGAAGACTTTATGTTTTTTATGTTTATTCATGTATTAAATTAGTATCCTGATGATAAAATAGCGTTTTGTTTTTAATTTTTCTGTGGTTTGTCGGACGATATTAATTATTGTAGTTTAAAAGACTTTTCATTTATTTAAACGAAACTTTTTGAATGATCATTGAAAACAAATTGATGAATTGATTGGATAACTATGATTATTTGTTTGTTTTCCCTTAAGTTACGGCTTATGATTAATGACCATTAAACCCTTGATTACAGGGTCCAATTAAAGTTTTGCATTTTTAAATTAACTGACCAATCCAATGAATTAATTGATTGTATCAATTAATATATTCATTTATGAGACGCATTATGAGATTTCCAACCATGCGGTATATGCACCCAGCAAAGGCCCAGATCAGCATGCGCACATGCATAGTCTGGAAAGAGATTTTGCTGGTCGCTTGAATATTTTATGACTGTTCAGGTACACGCCGAACAACATTTGGAGTTTCTAAGCTTCAAAAGGGGCTGCACTGGCTCGTAACAGTCAACACTTGTCAAAATGTCATGATACTTTAGTACTTATAATCGCATATGCGCAAAACCCAATAGGCCCTAGTTTGTGTTCCTCCTGCCTACTTAAAGCTAGAACCTGTTTTTTCGTCTGAATTATAATGAGCTTTAATACCACCGACTGCTCAGGTGAGCTTGCATATTTGCGCAGGCTCACCTGAACAATCGCTGTTCGAAAATGCGACAGGCGTCAAATCTCCAGAATACACATGCTTACTACCTTATCAATTCGGTAGCAATGCATTAATTTATTTTTAAAGCAAGAGACCTATATTTTCGTCTCAATTATCATGATTATAATGAACTTTAATACCACCGACTGCTCAGGTGAGCTTGCTCATTTGCGAAGGCTCACCTGAGCAATCACTGTTCGAAAATGTAAAATCTTCCGAATACACATGCTTTCGGTAGCAATGATTTAATTTAGATAAATCGCCTGCTGTTTCTCGATTATCTACTCCAATAAACAAAGAGATTAGTGAATGTAGCCTAGGCCAGGTATTGATCAAATCGGGATTTAGCTGGGAAGGTGTCAACATGTGATTTTAACACATCTGTTTGCATAACGAGGTGTGTTATTATGACAGTTATAGTCCTGCCGCAATAATGAGAAACGCGAAAATCTGGAATATTATTTTATTACTTGCATTTTTCCAAAAATAGAGCTCAAATCTGGATTTAGATATCCTGCAGTGTCAGAAAAAAAAATGTTTGAAGAATCCACTACCACTGCCCTGACCCCTAATCTTTTGGCAATTTCGACATTTTTAGGCTTTCTGAAAAGCGGGGGGAATTTAAAAGTTGTAACAGCCATGTGACGGCAATAAAAATAGCTTAGTATCAAACTGTTCGGATCCAGATTATGCCCAATGTTTTACTTGTACAGCTATCTAGTTGGTTTCGATATATACATTTTGTCGAGATAAATTTTGTTGGCTAGGCGACTTTTGGATATCCCTATCCAGGCCTTGTAGATGTTTTATTTATTATGCTAACAAATGTTATAATGCCAACAATTGTTGGCATTTTAATATTTATAAGCACGATAAATTTCATGCTCAGCTGAGTAGTAGGTTTCTATTTCCTTAATTAAGGTAATTGATCCCTTTTTATCAGTTTCAAGGAGATTTTAATGTGATGTTTAGGCTCGTGTATATCTGTGGTTTATGCCACGCGTTGTGAAAACTGTAGTTTGTTACCTAATCGATCTGATTGAATCCTTAGATGGTCACACCACGGGTCTGATTGTGTTAGTGTGGAAAGTGGTAAAATAACATACCAAAACTTTGGGGTTGGGAAATTATAACTATCGTTTGTGGGTTGGAATGGTAGTACTGAAAACAGTGTAAATCAGGATCATCTGGTTTCTGATGACTCTGCTCTGTTCCCCCCCATACGACTCTCAATCGATTTATAATGCAATAGTGCAAATTAAATAAATTTCCAATGTCATTTTTTGAATATTTCTAGCCGCACCACATTTGCAACTTCTTGCAAGTTTCAAAAATAAAAAAAATAAAAAAATGGAAAAGTACACACACGGAGTCCAGCAAAATAAAAGATCAAATCTTTAAAGGTTTCGAAGTTACACGTATTTAGTTACATTTTAACCCAATTTAACTCCATTAGATAGTTGAGAAAAAGGTCACGCGTTATCAATATAAGAATCACTCATGTCATGTCACATACTGCATAATATTTTATAAATCGATCAGGTATCGCGGCACGCGTCGATAATCAATAGCCCGTTTATTGACACTTCAGTTAATCTCTTTATCGGCACGCGTTCGATAATTGAGAAAATAACATGAATATTCAAAATGACAGCACTGCAGATACCGTTTGACAAGTTTGTTTCTTTGGTTCAAATGGAAAGCCCTTGACAGGAATATGATATATAAATTTGCGTTTTTGTTACAGAGTCCACCAAAGGATGAAAACAAATCTTTAAAAAATTGAACACATATTTAGTTGAATTTTAACCCAATTTAATTCAGAACTATTGCGTTAGATAGTTGAGAAAATGGACACACATTATCAATTAAGAATCACTCGTGTTGTTCGGTGTTTTGACGTCGTGACGTCTTGTTCTATATTTGATAAATATATTTTTTCAAAGAATTGCTATTAAAATAAGCATATCGGCTTAGCTCTATATTTTGTTATTTACGAGTTTGAAGCAAGTAAAAAGTGTCAGGTTTCTTTAGTAGTTCAGTATATAATGACTTACCATTTAAAATTATGCAAAATATTTTTGAATTTTGGACAGACAGGCCTAGGCAAATAGTGCAGACCCCGATCAGAAAGCTCATAATTAAAATATTCACTGTTTGCGTGTGATCTTTACAACTGAAATGGCTTTTACAGTTTAAAAGATTGTCGGTACTTGCTAGATCTGCTAAAATGAGGTTCTAATGAGTACATTCATTTTACGTGTTGGCAAAAAAAATGAAGTATAGCCTTGTAAGTCCGTCTTTACAAAAATATAACAGAGGGGTTCAATGAGGTCTAAATTAAGCGGTCCTTTTAGTATATGAAAACAATTGTTGTAATTTATTAGAATGTTAATTCTTTCCAATGCCTTTTGTCATCTGCTGATAACCTTTGCAAACATTTTGTACCCAGATACGGACTGACAAAATCTGGATTCTTAAACAGTTTGATACTCTGGTGGTGTTTCAGAAAAAAAACTGTTGGAAAAGCAAAATATTAATGTAATATTTGATTATTAATAAATATGGTGTTTTACAACCTAGGCGGTAATAGTACTGTGTGCAAATGTCCAGAATAGAGGCAATGTACTGCTGAATAATAGCTTAGTTTTGTTTGGGTTCAATACAAGATGCACATTTTGAAACAGCATTTGCTAATAATATATGGGCCAGCACATAAAAATCTAGTACTTATCGCAAATGCGCAAAGGCCTCAGATTAACGGCCATGCTAACGTAACCTGCTGAACTAGAGGTCTGAATGTCTGGGTCATCATGTACGTCCATACTTTGTGTATACGAACAACGAACCCCTTTATACATATGAACCCTTTTTCCCGAAATCCTCGATCTGTCCCTGATATAAGCCAAGACATGAGATCTAACATCTTCACCAGCGAAGGTTTCGTCGTATCTACCTTTCGACAAACCCTTCGCCTCACGACCCTCAAAATTTATTATTAGCGCAGACTAATCGACCAATGAAAACGCCAGGAAGGATTTTTTCGATAATCCCTTCCTACCAATCAGACTAAATGTAGCCATTTATCGGCATCTTATGTGCACCGCCTGCTAAGTCTCCATAAGTCCAGATAAGCAAAGATTTTGGTCGTAAAATTATTTATTTTTCTTCTATAATTAAGTTCAAAATTATGTTATGGGTGCGCAAAATAACCGTCTTAATGTGACAGTTTTTTGAGCACCTTAAACCTATATTTTAGTTGTTTAATAAGAAAATTGAATGTAATTTAATCACGCCGTCTTATCTGGAGGCCTGGTGTTTATCGATTTTTTGCCCCGCTTCGTGATAAAACATATTCATTGTTACTATTTTCGGCTTATGACGTATTCAATCAGAGAAAATTAAAGCTGTGAGGCCAAGGGTTAGATTAGCCAATCACAACCCTTGGTAGGTCAAGATGGAGATCTAAATACACCATACATTGCATTATTTTTGTTGTCAATTATTAGCACGGGTCCGGCTCACAACCAATTTTTTTTATTCAAACAATTAATACCAATAAACACTTTATTAATTGTTATAATGGCAGTTGTCAAAATCACACACCTTGTCATGCAACCAAGTGTTTTTAAAAACCTGTTGACACTTTCCCTGATCGATCTTTCTTATCTCACTAATCTCTTTGTTTATTATAGTAGATAATCTAAAAACAGCAGGCCTTTAACACCCTTTGAAGTAATAAACTTTGGACTACACGCATAGCGAGTCTTGCGGTCTGAGTCTTCATCTGCTCTATAATTTGTGTATGCGAGCAGCGAAAGGTCTCGTGAGTCTGCGCATCAGGGGACAGGACACTACATTGTGCAACTAACACCGACGAGAACTGGTGAATTTATGGATCTATGAACGGAGATATCTGCTGAGATCATCTCTATTTTGGCACTTATCGCATATGCTAGACGATATTATTTGAATACGCATTTGCACGTGTATTGCAGCATGCATGCACATGTATCTGGTGGCATGTGGTGGAGTTAGAGCTAGCGGCCTTAAATTTTGACCGAGCCTCCGACTTCTGCATGGATGCGTCTGCGTATCTGCGCAGGCTCGTCTGAGCTGTCGATGTTGGCACTGAGATGGATGGATGGACGGACGGACGGACGGACGGACGGACGGACGGACGGACGGACGGATAGATAGATAGATAGATAGATAGATAGATAGATAGATAGATAGATAGATAGATAGATAGATAGATACTTTGCATCGGCTGGGTGTAAAAATGAAAACATACACATCTACTCAAAAGAAAATACATGTACGTATATTGCTTTGAGAAATGCATGAGCCAACACATTAGAATTTAGTGAAAATCACATTTTCGAGCAACAAATGCTTATAAAAGTCTTTACAAATGTCCAGGCTCGCAAGACCTTAGCTGCTCGCATACACAAAGTATGGACGTACAAGATGATTCAGATCTCTAGCTAGCGTTAGCAGGGGCGTTTATAAGCGGCTTTTGCGCATTTACGATTAGTATTAAATTTTTATTTCTGGCCCACATATTTCCCGCAAGGCGTCCAACATTCCTCCAATGCTGCAGCAGTTAGCAAGTTTACGATTTTTCGCTACTGGAAGTTTTCAGAGCATTGCTGGTGACTTGGTCTGTCAGTGCACCATTAAATGAAATTGATAAAATAGTATCATAAACATAAAATAAAAAAAATGTTTCCAATGATCAAACAATTAAGTTTCAGTTTGAATAAATGAATTTACTTTTAAAATCCAAAAAAAGAAATAATTAATATCGGCTGTCAAACTACAGAAAAAATAAGAACAAAGCGCTATTTCATCATCAAAGTACTAATTAAATACATGAATAAACATCAAAAACATAAAATCTTCAAATAATTATGCATAACAAAGTTCAAAACACATTACATAAAAAATCAGCAAATCAGCAGTTCAGCGTTTTAGGGTATTTTAGCTGATCAGCAAGTTGCTGAATTCAGCATAAAATTCAGCGTTTTAGGGTGACCCATGATTCTCTACAATTACGTCCCTTTTCAAAATGGGAACTTTTCTGAAAGGAAAGAATTTGCTCCCCGAGGGAGCGAATTCTTTCCATTAAGGGCCGTTCCTTGAGGTATGGAAAATCACTTTCAACACATTAGGTCAGCTCCCTTGAGTTTTACTGTTTTTATTACGCACGTGCGTATACTGCATAATGGGCGCTACGGGCCGATGGTGACCCGCTCTGATAAAACTTTTTTGGAACCGCAAATGTTTTTTTTAAAAGTCAGACAATTATAATAATGTTCTTGTAGATTCTCTGGAATGTTGCAGTACTTTGTCATCTTAAATAGAAAATGAGTATCATTACCTTTTGAATTCATGAGACGTTCAAATGTTAAGAAAACATATTCATTGTAGTTGAGAGATAAACTTTTCGCAAATCTTCAAAGTAAGTGTACTCAAGTATACATAGTGGTATTCATCCCCAAGTACATGTTGTTGAAGGACACATCTAGAACAGTTAAGTACTATTCAGTCTTTATCTGCCTTTGATACCACTGACGACGTTCTCAGAAAATATGCTCTAGACTATATATTTCAAAAGAATACATTTTCAAATGATACAATGGTCTTTTGCTGATTGCTGCATGTGTTAGTGTTCAATATCTGCGCCCATCTCTGTAAAATAATACAAATATGACCATCTGGGGGGTTAGGGAACAAGTGCATTCATTTCAGGGGAACAAGGAACAAAGGCCGTTTTTAGGGGAACAGCCAAACGAAGACAATATTGGAGAAAAGCCATACGACGGATTGATAACGAAAACCCCGACAATAAGCAGTCATTGTTATGGAAGCCAATGCTTGTTATGTGTTGTCTGTTGTCAATCCTAAAAATAACTTACTGGGTTTTTCCTTAATAAGAGAACTTCCTCAGTCGAATTGAAAAGAGGGCAAATTCAGGTAATTTTGACAATTCTGTTGAAACGTTGATATTTTGTTGTTTTGCACAATACGTCGATGCCGTCTTTGCTTACTGAAAATTACATTATGGGAATGAAACGAGTCGATATTTATGTATTCCGGGCTTGCGCAATCCAACAGGTACGCATGCACTCATTAAGTCATTTACGTGTATTTATTCTTTATTTGACTTTTTCTATCTTCTATATAATGTATATGCCAGTGTGTCAAAGTAAAATGTCAGCTTTTAAACGTGAAATATGAATAATCCATGCATTGGGATCAGCGGCAAATATACACTTTCCAAAGAAAGAAAAGCTATACAATACCTGGAATTTCTAAATGTTCTTGGCTGTTTGTGTCTTACTCTTAGACTATAGATAAACAAAAACCATTGAAACGTGACTGTATATCCACGATTGCCACCTCCTCCAGATTGTGTCTAAACCTATTGGGAGTCATTGAAGCAACATGGGCATTTTAATTTCTAAAGCCAGAACATCCTGATATCCTAGATGACTGTGGAAACCTCAGGGCTTCAGATTTTTTTCAGCATTGGTGGGCATAAGTGACCCATGGAGAAAAAAAATGATGGGTTTTTTCTGAAATGATGGGCCCAAGCAAATCAAACTAACCACAGTTAACATTTAGGTAGTATACTTTACCTACACACTGTCACAGACACTTGTATGCATATATGTATAGTGACTGCTGAGTATACAGTAAAACCTGTCTTAAGTGGCCACTTAAAAAAAGACCAATTATGGCTTAATGCAGGTCAAAAGTATTGCAGAATGCTCCAAGGGGAGCATTCTGCAATCCTTTCGACCTGCATTAAGCATCCATTTGTTATTAAGGTCATTTTTTTGTCTTTTTTGAGTGGCTGCATAAGACACATGTTTTTGTATTTTACTGTATTGACAACCTACTTGTACTTTCTGTTTTGTGGAGTTAGTAGACTCTTTGTAAGATGAATATTTTTTATTAAAGTGAGATATTTTCAGAACTAAAAAGGATGGGTCCACTAGGCCCACTGCCTTGGAAAGTAATGGGCCATATTTTAAAATCATGGGACAATGACCCGGGCCCACCATAAATCTGAAGGCCTGAAACCTTGGAATACTTCAAACAAATCCCCCGAAATGTTTGTCTGAATACACTCAAACTTGATTGGAGGCAACAGAGCAACACTCAGAAATTCAAAAATGCAATCTGGTTTGATCTGACAGCCAAGATGGCCACGATGGTCCTATATAGTATGTTACGAGCATTCTGATATAGGCGAGCGTTTCTGGTTCAGTTTCACAATATTTATTAGACGAAGTCTTATAATTGGTTAGGTACATGAGTACCTAACCACAATATACAAGGTGAGAATTGGAACTGTTCATGGAGGAGCATGTGACCAAATGTAACCAATCATGGGACCTCTGTCTGTAATTAAACTGATGTCATTTTTAAATATAGATTTGTCATTTGTAAATATAGATTTCTGGCTCCCCAGTCTATCTTGAAATGCTGATTGCATCATGTTCCTCAAAGAATGACCTAGGTTGACCTGGTATGACATTTAGCCGCCACTCTGCTGAAAAGTCCCAGAGATGATTTGCGAATGCAGAAATGCAGAGAAAATTATTTACAGAAAAAGGTCCATTTACTAAGGTCATGTACCAAAATAAATTTCTGGACTCTTTGCATGCTGGTCAGGTCTTACTGATAACCTAAGTTTGCAAACAGTTCAGTCCCTGATCAGACTAGCAAAATGTTGGTTGTCATTTAAATCCAAACTGTTCGACATACGGATGATTATGGATGGTACTTTAAGTCTAGACTGGCCCCAGTCCTGAAAAAAATTGATACACCAGAAAAAATCAGAGTATCTTAGGTATAAGACTGGCCCCAGTCAAGAAACAATGTTAGATAAAAAAAAAATCCCAATTGCTCACTAAATGACTGCAACCCTTTGAGTGTGCTAATAGATACAATTATAATGAGTAATTTGTTCAGTGGAATGGAACAGTTTGTATAATTTTGGTAACAGACATTATGAGCATCTTTTAGCTAACCTTAGCCATATGCTATAGGTGCTTTTGTGTTCTTAGGTTGTCCGTTATGCGTCTGTCCATCATCGGTGTAATCAATATATACTGACTGACAAAAGAAATGCTACATTAAAATTCAAAGCGATGTCACATAAAAGCTTATATATTTGGTAATAAATGTAAATTTGGATTATTTTTACTTTTTTGTGTTGTACCTCAAAACATACCGTTCGAGAAAATTAAATGGTTAGAATCAAGGCATGGCAAATTGATGTCCTTTTTCTTAGTTTTTTTAAGAATTCAAAAAGACATGTGATATGGTATTCCTGAATAGAACCATACTAATTTTAAATAGAGATGATCATAATCCTGAGTTTTGACACAAGTTTGCATCGCCTACATTTTGATTCTAACGTAGCAAATATTCATAAATTCAAGCACCTGTTTGGTAACCTGTTATGTGGTGTGGTTGTAAAGCCTCTTTATAGCGAATGACATCATTACGTCAAACGCCAGGCATAACCTACGATAACAATGCTAAATGTTACCTGATCTCAAGACTTCAAACTTCGCTTATAAATATAGCATGTTTCTGGCTTAAGTGCTTCAAAGTAAGAAGTATGAAGTGTTTCTTTTGTCATACAGTTTACATATCCTCCGAGTTATCTGCCGGATACTCCAAACACCTCTAGAAGAGTATTACGTGGAGTTTCATCATACTTTACAGTGAAGATCCTAGTGTGGTCTTTGAAGTTCTTCAAAGATTTCTATTTCCACCGTGGTGCTGGTTACATGACAACCGCAAAGAAAATAAAACCCTTTCGATATCTCCTTGACAAAAGTATATTGGCTTATTTCACGAAATTGTTCTCAGTGCGTGTCCTGCATATACCTCATGGCGAAGGGCCATACTGAGCCGTCATCAAAACTGAACATAGTAGTAAGCTATACTGGGCCGATTTAAAAATAACTTGGCACATATTTTATTTGATGATCCTTGGCCAAGATTCTTCAAATCATATTGGCCCATTAAAAACTTTGCCACCAGAGTATTTCGTCTGTATATGTTGGGAAAACTTAACAAAAATTCTCATCGGAAACTTATGAATGGACCTTTTTGAAAACAAGTTGGATCTGCACTGCGCCAAATGCGCATATTTCATTATGTCAAATGGTTGCTACATTTTTCTGTGTTCAGTTCTCACCAACACACATTGAAATAGAGCCACCCAGTGCAGGTTAGAAACAAGCACAAACCCTATATTATTCCGTTTTAGTCTGTGAAATAAGAGATAGATTATTAGTCTTTGGCTAATAGAGGCATGTCAGTTCATTATGTGGTTTATTGAAAAACTTCAATATTTTCAGGGAGTACACAAAATTTAGGTACTTTATTGTTTGGTAAACCCCTATAAAGACCTACCCAGCGGCTTAAAGGTCTAGATTTTGGTCAGAGTTTTCAGCTAGTAGCGAAGGTTCATTCGCAAAGGCCCATGCTCGATAATGCAATCTACCAATATCTCAACACCTATTCTGCTGACTCAAAGTTTGGTTAAATAAGACCTGTTATAATAATAACAATAAAAGTAAAGGAATGCTGTCATAAAAACAACCTATTTGCCAAACCTAACCTATTGGCGGCTTTTTAAAAGCAGCCAACTTGTTTCATTTGTGACCTAAAAAGCTGACTTTATCTCTGTATGGAAGAAAGTATATGCCATGAAATGGAAACTGATCTATTAAAAATATAAAGTTGTATAAAATGCAGTGATTCATTTACAATCTTGGGCTTATGGGTCCTGGGACTCGCTGTTTCTCATATCAATGAGTCCCAACTGCAAACTTATGAGTCCAGAACACTATTTTTAATGACAAGTCTGCATTACTATTGCATCCTGGGACTAGCTGAAATAAAAACTTTGCATCCCAGAGACAAAATTATGCGCAAAAGATGCAGGATGCGCAGGTAACAGAATCACTGAAAATGTTTATTTTTTTTTTGCAATTTTTCATTAGTTCTAAAATGATTTATTAGACGAAGTCTTATAATTTCATTTGTGACCTAAAAAGCTGACTTTATCTCTGTATGGAAGAAAGTATATGTCATGAAATGGTAACTGGTCAATTAAAAATATTTAGTTGTATGATATGTTTATTTTTTGCACTTTTTCATTAGTTCTAAAATGATTTTCATATTGACGCTGAAAGAATAATAGCTAAAACCTGAGAAATGTAAAAAAGTATCTGCGTCGATTCTTATCTTATGGCGCGAAAGATCTTCCGTAGGGATATTTATAGATCCATATCCTAATATTAAGGTAGCACAGTACTAATTTTTTACGCGTGACGCTTGGCATTTTGGGGGCGCAGTGGCATGGTTTTTTGCGTTCTGCCTTGAATTTTCGCGGGATTTCCGAAGTCCCGCACCCTATGAGCAGCTCTGTCAGATAATGAAGTTCTATTAAATGTTTGGACTACCTCCCTTGACTGCATAGATTCCCTATTAAAATCAAAAAAGTATAATGATCTACGGTAAGCATATTTAAAATTGTTTTTCGAAACAAGTCATATTTTAAGCAAAGAGGAAAGGGGGTTTGTGGCAGACCAGGACATGGGATGTCAGGGCTGACAAACCGATAGACAGACGGAAACACTGACCAACCCCAGGGGATGGGGGGGCACTCTGATAAGTTTATAAAAAGAAATAGAGTTTTTTTAGTTTCTCACGTTACTCATATCAAACATATCTTCTTTCACTTCGTCTTATATCTTTTTTTAAAGGTATTTCTTGTTAAACTTAATCTAAGTTTCCGGCCTTATCCTTCCGAAGTCAATCCTTTTAATCCATTTACGCCTAGCGTCCTTTTTATGGGACATCGGCAAACAGTGTAGTTGTGTGGCGCCTGATCAGGATCTCCACTGTTTGCTTACATAATGTTCTATCAAAATTTAAATAAAAATGAAAAATACCACCAAACAAACCTAAAAACCTGAATGGAATTGTCCAATTGATAAGGGTGGGAAATTCTATTCGGTTTAAATGGGTAAATATTTTTGAGGGCAGATAATAGCTCAACCCATGAATCGACTTAAATATAAATCATCAATGTTTGCAATGATCTTCCATAGGTCCAGATATATAACATTTTGGAGAGTAAAATTGTGATTGCTTTATCCACCAAGAGGGGGACAGGAGGACCGGACCCTCAACCTGAAAAATCACAAAAATATAGGGTTTCTTAGAAATACTGGTCCGGAATCCCTGAAAAAGCACGGATCTTTCAAGCCAGAATTCAATCTTGGGCCAACATCGGCACGCCAGCGAAACGCCATGTAAATGGCGTTTCGCTGACAGTCCGATGATGACATGCTTATAGTGATATTTGAATCATTCCTCTTCTCATCAACTAAAAGAAAAAACGAAAAAAAAAAAATGTTGTCAAAGTTGTATCCCCTATGACAAACCTTTCTGGATCCGCGCATTTAACACATATTATAGGTGTGCAAAAACCCTCTTCACGTTTGTTTAAAACAATTCTGGATTGCTGCCATGGCGATCATCTTGGATTCTGATATCAAAACGATTTAGTGACGAAACGAATTCCGAACGACGCTTCGTCTTAAGTAAAAATGGCTGAAGCTTGTTTAAAAAGGAGATAATTTTGTGTGTATGTCAAACTTGCATGGGTTTTCGTATCTCTTTTTGTGTTGGAAAATACTCATATTTATATCGGTGGCACCAAACCCTATTTAGTCTTGTACTCACTGTCATAATTGCCCTTTGTCATGGAATGTCTGCAAAGAATACCATTTTCTTGGACCAGTAACTGCTTTTTTTCAGAAGCATGGCCCAACGAAGTTTATCAGAACAATGGCGGACAGAGGGCAACACCATTTATGTAACAGCCAAAATAGACTTATCACCAACAGTGAGAGAAGCGAGGCTCCAGAAAGCTATGTCTTGTTTTGAGAAAGCTCAACAAACGGCGTCATCTGACGACGAGACAGCTTCTGCCTCAAAGAATATTGGGATGTGCTCATGGAGGTTGGCTACTGTAAGCTACACAATGGGTAAGATAGTATTACCAAGGTTAGCTTTTAAAAAAGCTTAGAACCATCGCAGGGCGTTTTACAGTTTTTAAAGAAGAACTTTTATAGTGTTTTATTATTGCATTTGCTGGAGCCACTCTTTTCAGTGTTTCATGCGCTTCAAGCTCTGAGTATTTTTTTGTTTTAGTAAACGATTTGTACATAGGTGATCCATTGGAAGCAAATAAAAGACAGGAAATATGCATATTCCAGTAAGACTCTGCTCTTGAACACACTGAATAACTGAAGAGTTAACCCCCTCCCCAGCAGTATGTACATGTATTAGGTCATTCAACCGTATTCCTCAATCGAAGTCAATGCACATAATGCCTAGGGGGCATATTGAAACTGACCCATCTACATCTAGATATTTCGTCACATTTAGTCTAGAATATCCGAAGGGCCCATGTTTGATCGGGATTCTCGCTCAGTGGTAAGGTCTCTAATTGGCCTTTTCGCTTTTAGAAGCAATCCAGTATCCAAAGTATATCAACATCGCTCACGCAATGATGGAATTTTGATCGTAACTTGGTCGACGGGGAGTCTGAGAGAAAGATTTGTAAAAGACACCGCTATTTGGGAGTTAACACCTGATCCATTTCCTCAACTAGCAAATGGAACAGGCCCGAATCGAACACGCGCCCAATGGAAGTTTACTAACGTATATCACCAGCGCTTGTAGAGCTAACCCCCTCCCCAGCAGTATGTATTAGGTCATTCAACCGTATTCCTCAATCGAAGTCAATGCACATAATGCCTAGGGGGCATATTGAAACTGACCCATCTACATCTAAATATTTCGTCAGATTTAGTCTAGAATATCCGAAGGGCCCATGTTTGATCGGGATTCTCGCTCAGTGGTAAGGTCTCTAATTGGCCTTTCCGCTTTTAGAAGCAACCAAGTATCCAAAGTATATCAACATCGCTCAGGCAATGATGGAATTTTGGAAGTAACTTGGTCGACGGGGAGTCTGAGAGAAAGATCTGTAAAAGACACTGCTGTTGGGGAGTTAACACCTGATCCATTTCCGCAACTTCCTAATGGAACAGGCCCTAATCGAACACGCGCCCAATGGAAGTTTACTAACGTATATCACCAGCGCTGATGCGCTGGTGAATAAGTGT
>OZ026518.1:69569025-69634230 GCA_964019695.1 Loripinus fragilis
GTCTCCGGATACTATTGACAAAAGGAAGAGTCGTAACTAAGGTTGTGAGAACTTGTGACCCCGACCCAAAAAAAAGAATTCACAAAAGGAAGGGTCGTAACTAAGGAGGCCCCCCAGGGGGGGTCTGTGCTCCCTTGATCCCTGAAAATAATGCATTGATCTCCCCAGATCCCTGAAAATATTTTCCTCTGCTCCCTTAAAGTATTTTGCCTTACTCCCCAAATCCCTAAAAGTAGTTCAGCTCCTCCCCAAATCCCCAAAAATATAAGTCAATTCTCCCTAAAATGTATTTTTCTTTCAGTAGGATTAAAGTCACATACTTTTTAAACTATGGAGCTATACAAGAGCGCACTTAATATTTTGCCTTATACAAATTTTGATAAAAACCGTGCCGTCTGTTGCAATCTGGGCGTTCCAAAGTATTTATTTATTTATTTTATTTATTTATACAATATTTTAAGAGGATTGCACATTTAGCTACATTAGCTAGTCTACCATGTGGTCCTCTAGACATATTTACATATATACAAATACATACAATATAAAACAATCAAAAGGACATAAAACACTTGCACTACTTAAAATACAAATGTTAAAAAAAAAATACATTATGAACGGGAGCATAAAACAAGTTTGTGGTATAAAAAGCACTAGTTTTGCTTGTGCATTATTTTAAAATATAAAATTATTATATGATAAGTTACATGTATATGACAATACCTTTAAAACTATATTTCAAATATGATCTTTTACACATCGTTTAAAATCTTTAAGAGAGGTTGATTTCTTAACGGATTCTGGCAAAGTATTCCATAGCCGCGGCGCAGAGGAGGAAAATGAGCCATCATACATTGCCTTCTTTGATCTGGGCACTGCTAGAGAGCCGCTTGTCGTAGATCTAAGTGTGCGATGATGAGATTGTGATATAGGAGTAAGGAGGTCTGAGATATATGCTGGAGTGAGGTTATTTAGGGCTTTATAGACGAGAACTGCCTTGTTATAATTATGACGTTTAGTTACTGTTTGCCAACTTGGTGTATTAAACATTTGAGAAGAAGCGGTATCATAGTCTGCATTAAGAATAATTCGTGCTGCTCTTTTCTGTAGTTTTGAAATTCTTTCTATGTTTGCTTTTGAAGTCGTGCCCCAAGTCAAGACCCGTAGTCGATAAGGGGAAGGATGTAACCTCGGTAATAAAGCTTTTGTGCTTCGACTGGAATATAAAAAGACAATTGCTTGAGAAGAGAGATTTTTTCTGAGATTGTTGAGCAAAGATAGTCGATATGATCATACCATTGTAGATTTTCATCAATGTATATACCTAATAGTTTCTGTTTAGTTACGTTTTTAATCTTAATATCATCAATATAAATGTCCAATTCTTGAGAATGTTGAGTGCTGCGTCTCGTTCCTATTAACATACAGGATGTTTTTTCATAGTGCATGTTCATTTTGTTTTGTTTGTCCCATTGTTTTGTTTTATTTCCGTCATGTTGTAATTTGGCCTCAACGTCAGATTTAGTTTTACCGCTTGTGTGAACCGTTGCATCATCTGCATAATAATCAGAGTCACATTGCTCAATATGTAAATGCAAATCATTGATAAACAGCAAAAATAATATAGGGCCCAAGATGGAGCCCTGGGGCACTCCTGATTTAATGTTGGCTGGTTTTGTGAAGCCATTTCCGCTATTCATGACTTGCATGCGGTTTTGAATGTATGAAGCAAATAGATTAAAAGTAGAATGGTTGAATTTATAAAAAGAAAGTTTTTTTTAATAAAATGGAATGATCAACGAGGTCAAATGCTTTACGAAAATCTATAAATAATGTTCCCACAATGTCTCCTTTATCTATGCAGGTCATCCATTGATCTACTAATCTTATTAATGCAGTCTGACAACCATGTTTTGGTCTGAAGCCAGATTGGTTCTCATGAATTAAATCATATTTATTTAAAAAACCCATGAGATGTTTATTAATATGCCTTTCAAAAAGTTTAGAGATTGTGGGTAGGATTGAGATTGGTCTATAATTGGATGGATCAGATTTTGGACCACTTTTATGTATCGGGAATATTTTTGCAATCTTTAGTTGTGATGGGAAACATGACGAGTCGATGCTTTTGTTAATGAGAGCTGTTATGGATGGTGCCAGAACACCAGCAGCCATTTTTAGTATCCTAGGGCCAAGACCATCCATGCCTGTGGCTTTCGTGGGATTTAGTCCGCGTATGAATTCAATCACTTGTTGAGTTGTTATATATGGGACAGAAAAGTAG
Source organism: Loripinus fragilis (assembly GCA_964019695.1). Taxonomy (NCBI): domain Eukaryota; kingdom Metazoa; phylum Mollusca; class Bivalvia; order Lucinida; family Lucinidae; genus Loripinus; species Loripinus fragilis. The sequence goes on from OZ026518.1 coordinate 69,571,307, forward strand.
ACATGTGATGGAACTTTGCTATTTATATATTCATTTAGTTTATTCATATCTGGTGCATCTACGGAATCGTTATGTGAACTGAATTGGTCACAGACTGAAGCAAAATATTCGTTCAGTTTACATGCAATATTTTGAGAATCAGAGTATGTTACGTCGTTCATCTTAAGTTCATCAGGTAAAGTGTTAAGCGGCGAATTGGTTTCCTTGGTGTAAGATCGAAAGTGTTTCCAAATAGTTCTTGTATCTTTTTGAGAAGAAATTGATTCTGAAAAATGATTCTTTTTTGCTTTACGTATAAGATATTGTGTTTTATTTCGAAATATTTTATACTGTGACCAGTTTTTAGCTTTTTTAAAACTGTCCCGCATTCGTCGCGCTGTGACCAATTCAGGTGTACACCATTCTGGTAAACGTTGTGTTTTTACCCTCCTAGTTTTTATAGGCGCATGTTTATCTAATTGCTTTTGAATTATTGAGAACCAATCTGTAAAGTCATCATCGACATTAGAGTTAGATAGAGAAAACGACTCTAAATCAGAACCCAGATCGTACAGAAATGATGATTCATTGAAATGTTTAAAACATCTATAGGATGTGGACATATGTTCTGTTTTAGTATATTTATGGTTTATCTTTCTTGTTATGCAAACCGGAAAGTGATCACTTATTGCATATGGTGGGACAAAGCATTCAACAATATTCTCAGGGTTGGAAGAATATATATGACCGATAATAGTGGCGGTTGATGAAGTTATTCTTGTAAAGTCAGTAACCAACTGAGTAAGATCAAAAAGCTGAATAAGGTGAAGCCACTTATTATTTGAACATATATGAAGGTCAATGTTTATGTCACCCATTAATATTATTTCCAAGCCAGTGGTTTGCGCTGCTGACAGCTCCTCTTCCAGAAGATCAATCCAACTAGATCTTGCATTAGGAGAGCGATATGCCGTACATATAAGAAAAGGTTTGAAGTTTGGCAAAGTTATTTCAGCCCAAATGGTTTCAAGTTTTGATAATTCTAATTCTGGACGATGTTTACAGTGTATGTTATTTTTGTTTATTTGGTTTTTGTTTGATTGTTGATCTTGTTGTTCATGCGCATTTTTAGACGCACCTTCCCTTTGACTTCGACGTTGATTGAGGGATGAATTCTGCATCGTAGGGCTCTGTTGTCTATTTTTGATTAAAGTGTTTGTTTCACATTGTTTATCCGTGACTGTGCTTTGTTTGGATAACTCTGTTTGTGATGTTTTTACTTTGTCTAATATCGTACTTGTTTTGTTCAAAATCTGACAAGACTTTTGATCAACACTAGTTTTTATGTTGCTCGTTGTAGTTGTAAGAGTTTGAATAGCACCAGTAATGCTCTTATCGTTGGTGGAAATTCATAGTTCCCACTCAACCAATAGTTGCTTCCCTTTGAAAAAAATGGTCAGCCATGTTGTAGGTCAAAAATCAATAGACCACATAGTGGAAAAATAGAAAATCTTTTTTTTTTACTTAGCAAGACTATTTTTCATGTTAAACCAAACATGTTTATTTTCGAATTACATTTTTGCATAAATCATTGCAACTGTCACGACACAAAAATGTGTAGATTTTTAGAAAAATAGGCATGTCTATTTTTTGCCTATTTGTCTTATTGATTTTTGACCACCAAGATGGCTGACCTATATTCCAAAGGGAAGTAACTATAGGCTGAGTGGGAACTATCAATTCGATTATTGATAGCTGTTAGTCTGTCATTGATGTTTCCAATCGAACGTTCAATATTTGACGTCATGCATTTCACAGCTGTCAGTATGGACGTAGTGGATTGTTTAAGGTCATACAATTCAGATTTCATAACAGATAGTTCTGTGGTTACCATTTTTGGAAACTCTCTGCAGGTCATACAAAGCCATATACCAACCGGCTCACTGTTTTTGTCAAGACCTACACACTGTTCATGAAACCACGACATACACACGTTACACTGGATCATGCTTAACTTCTTTTTTGATTTAGGATTAACTGTACATGATTCACAGCATTGATGTGTTTTGATTGTAGACTCATCACTGCAGGGCGCAACCAAATTTCTACCATTCCTGTTTGTTGAAGACTCTGTGTTTACAGGTTGCTTCAGTAAAGTAATGCTATCATCAGCGCCAGTCGCTTCATCACAAATCTCATAGTCAGTATTCACCTCATCATCACCGTTTCCATCATCATTTCCATCGTCGGAATCGTCATCATCAGTCACTTGTAATAAAGACACTGAACTGTAAATGTCGCCTCGCATGGTCAAATCCAGGGCCTCTAAAATGGTATCAGAAAGACCCAGGGGTTCTGCTAGTTCGGTGGCAGAGGTTTGTCTCATCCGATGTTTTAAGAGAGTCTGTGCCTCGCTTTGAAGAGCATTAGATACACACTGTGCATACCCATCTAATACAGTTGTGTCGTAGCTGGGATGCAGTTTTGACATATCACGCAAGATTTTCTTCTTGTAGTCATTTTTGTTGAAATGTTTTAATTCAACATGTGACAAGTTTCTGATAAGCGGCAGATACTTTTATTTCATTGCATCTTCAGCTTTATTCAGTTCTGGATCTGCCATTGTATATTTTGATAAGCTTAAACCTGTATGTTGGTCAGTTCATACAGAGTTTACTCCCCTGATTAACGGAAAAATTGAGCGTGACCCGTCTCTATAGTCCTCACTATTCACTTTGATAATAAGTAATAGGCCTTGGGGCAATTTTAGTATGGACTGTCGAGATATTTCTTTTGTTATGATGAAAATAGTTAAGTTCAAACACTATTTCATAAAACAATGAAACTCACTGCTGACAATTATCCATATCATGGTCCATATATAAATGAAACTCTATTCCAAATTTCATGCTCAAAGCAGCACTAAAAACGATAAAAATCGACTTTTTTTATCAGAGTCAAAAGTCTGTGATATGTGAACAAAGCTGGTACCCGCTTACCATCCTAAAAATCAACACTTTTAAGGTTACTAAATCAACACAACAGAACTTAATTGCCATATTTTTCTCTCAGATCAACGTACATGTGCATGCCATACGAAAATGATTAGAGTTAGAACTTTAAAGGGGGGTCTGGAGGCCCCCAAGAAGCAGAAGAATTTTTTTAAAAATCAAACAAAATGGAGGCTTTTCCTTTATTATTTTGCTTTTTGGCAGGGCTCCCTAGATCCCCAAAACTATGAGCTTGCTCCCCATAAGATAATTGCCAGTGCTCCTCAGATCTCTGAAAATAAATAGCCATTCTCCCACGATCCCCAAAACCCCTGGGGGCCCCACTAAGGCTGTGAGAACTTGTGACCCAATTTGCAACCCCATTGCTGTATCAAATTTGGCAATAGAATATGTTTAAACTAAAAGACTGGAAACGCTTTAAATATGGGTCTCCAGGTCCCGAAGTTCATTCTCAAACTCGGAATCATTGCGCTTTATTTTTAGTTTGAGACTGTACTCAAGTTTTATAACCTCGGGACCTGATTTTGTTGTATGAGAACAACAAAGGCGCGCATGCTAATCATCGCCTTGGGTATTCGCTTATTGGAAAGTGTATTAACTGAACTTGCTTCACCCACATTTTTAAAAATCAGTCTACTAAGTCGGACTCACTGAAAACAGGTATTCTCGCAAAGAGTCCCATATCTGTTCTCATAACCCTTCTAAACGCTTAACCACGAGCTAGACAGAAAAGGAATACAAGTATATACAGGGCTGGGGCGAGTTGATAACGCGAATGAAAGAATACATTTGAAAGAATGTAATTTCCTTTCTGGGAAAATCTAATTAAGTCTACAATATATCCAAAGCTCCGGACCAGACTTATCAGTAATTTATTTTATTTATTTATTTTATTTATACAATATTTATAGAAGATATATAATTAGCTAAATGCTAGTCTACATTATGGTCCTCTATACAAGTTAACGCAAACAAAACAGTACATAGAACATAATAATACTGTAACAGAAAGAATCAACATGCGTTCGAATCTGAGCTTTCCAAAGCCAAGATAACCTATTAAATTACCTTTAAATACCCGGTATTTCTGAATTTTCATTGCAGAGGTGGCCGAAATCATTCTCGCGAGACCTGACGATACCTCATCTAGATCTCTCGCATTTCGCCCTTTGCATTATGGGTAGCTAGCGACATTTGGCTAGTCCTGTTCAATTCTCGCGCTCCTGTAGTGACAGAATTTATTGTTATAAATTTTCCTTTTTAAAGGAGGGCTTGCCTAGTTGAAAAACAGCATGTGCGCCTTGTATGTTGGGAACACCTCCAAATGTGGTTATTGTTTACACTGCACTAAAGCCACGTTATAGACTGACATTAACAATAGTTATTGAGTCGGTGGGTAAGATACTCTTCTGGCAAAAGAAAACACAAACAGTTATCTAAAGCGGCACCTAGCGCCATATACTGAAGGACTTTAAAAACCCAAAAAAATGATTTTTTTTAATTTACTTATATCTAATGTATCATTTTTTTTCAGTTTTGGTAACAATGAACATCAACATGTCAGCAAAACACTTTTTTAATTTCATGGCAAAATAATACATGTTAGGGTACAACAGTCTATCGAATAGCGATACCCTTAGATTCTAAAGTTGCAAATTGGAATTTGTCCAGGAATCAGACGTGATTTAAAAGTAATAGTATCAAAATACTTTTATTAAAAACCTGGATACAAATTATCCCCGAAGCCCTATTATTTGTCAAGAACTGACAATAGCCAGCCAGAACGGATATCGTTGATGCAAATATCGTTGATACACTTGATGTAAGTTGCCAAGTTGCCGTCTTAACGTCAGGTTGTCATTTTTGGTTAACCAGACCTGCGTCGATATTTAACTGTCACTGTAGCCTGATAAAGATCTCTGAGGCGCTGTATAGTTGATCGCCCTTCCCAAAGGCCTAGAACTTTTCAAAGAGTCACTTTTTTCCATCTAAACATTTTCCTAATTTGTTGCTAGTCTATAGGCTGGTGCTAAGTTCTGATAATCATACAACACCACTGAGGACAATTACTTTTATAGACTAATGAACATAACCATTTGGAAAAGAAAGAAATATTATTACAATATTTTACGTGTATTAATGACCACTTTTATTATCAGACTGGTAGCTATTCTATATAGTTGACTGATGGCAATTATAATGGCCAACTTCGTTCCTACAATAGTAACTAAAGTTCATTTTAAACATCGACAGTTGCTACTATAGTGATGTCACGAACCTACTATTTAAAGATCAAAGGTGGGTCAGAGCACCGTTACTCTAGTAGCTTGTCTGGTTCCCTCCTCTAGACCTATCTAGCAAGATGGGTTCGAGATCTATCAATAACCTCAAAATGTTTTTATTTTACAAAATAAATTCTTGATGTGTTGTATTTGCAGTCCCTCTTATTTGTAATTGTTAATTAGAGTAGGCTGTGCAGTTTATGCACACCCTTTTTGTCTACGATGAAGATTTGAGGTTGGGCATACAGGACTATTCACTTTGTTTACTTGACAACTAATTTAAAGGTTGCAACTGTAGCCATTCGGGTGTAAGCGTACGCACACATATATTACATAAGATCTTTAGTAGGAACTTTAGTTTGATTCGAAGTGGGCCAATATCATTCCTATTGCGCCAGATTGTTCATGTTCCGACAATCGTGGCATGATTAATAAAGTTATAAAACTAAAGCTGCAGTGTAAATATACATGCCTATGTACAAGCTACATGTCAAAGAGACCCAGAAGTGTATGCAACACGCCATGATCCCAAAATATATCCTCACACCAAATTTACGATTCCTACCTCAAATTATATACAGATATGCTCTGAGCTCGACCTTGCTAGAACTGAAAGCAGAGGTCAAGGTCACAGTGACCTGGAAACAGTTAGTGACTCGCCAGGGCCCAAGATGTATCTAGATACCAAATATGGAATGCTACCATAAATAAAATAGGCGATCTGCTGTGGGTGCATTTTTTAGAGAACTGACTCCTAAGACCTCGGACCCAATAAACACTGACTGGTCACTTACATACAGGTAAATGTATATATTGGAAACAGTGGCTGAGCTTTCAAAACTGATGTATGTTGAAGATTAAATTATTATATCTCCGTTATTTCTCAGCATATCTTTGAATTTTCTTCAAAAAGCAATGGTTCAATATACTACCTTTCAATCTATATTGTTATAATTTTTTGAAAGTTAATCTGTCTTTATGAACGTCAGCAAGAAACCTAGGTAACCTTTTTAGCTAGTTTCGGCACTTTTAGCCGAAAATCGCCAGAAATCAACATAAACAGATGAGAAAACTTCAATTTCTTTTACTTTGTCTCGTAATATTTCAGCTTCACATACGCGGAGTAACCTCTTATAATCTTGTGTGTGTTCAGAATCAATCTTATTGGCTGTAGTTCTTTGAAATAGCGTTAAAATGAAGCCGCGACAACATAACTTTGTATTTCTGCCAGTGACCAGTCCGTTTATACTGGGTCCGAGCTAAAATCAAGGTCACAGTGGATGAAAACAGTGAGCGACATTCCATGACCACAACATATATCCACAAATTAAATTTGGGAGTTAAAATGGTATATAATATGATACATGCTCTTACATGGTTCGCACAGACCTGGAAAAATTGACCTTGATCCTGGAAAACTCCTGGAATTTGAAAAAGTGCCTTTTGTCCTGGACTTGTCCTGGAATTTTGTAAATTCATCCATGAAAATATGAATTAGGCTTTGAAAAATATAAAAATAGACTAGTTCTTTCAGATTTATGGGATGCACAAAAAAACTGTGTGAAAATCGCAAAAAAAAAATGAGTGAAAATCACAAGACACACGTCAAAGAGCGAGGTGCAGCTCGTGTTCTGTTCTATTCAATTTGTGCGGTAGCCCCGGTTTTTATCACAGGTGTCAGAATCAAAGAAATCGAGTGCGCAATTTCATTTCGACGCTTCAAGCTTAAAAAATGCATTTTCTACGTTGTTTTATACAAAATTTGGAAGAAATTGAGTCCTTGAAAAATGAAAAAAGTCCTAGACATTGTCATCGACCAGAAGCATTTTATCAAATACTGACCTGTCTGATTTGAGCACTGTGGGTACATGTGACATATTTGTTTACCAAATGCGTCACAGAGTAATGTGATTCGCCTGATTGGCTGATTCAATATTGTTTATCAAGCGCGTCATCACGTGTCACTGAAATGGTTTCTATGAAAATGCCATGCCGAGAATGTTTTCAAAAATGTTTTAGTGCATACAATATGATCAGTCTATGGCTGAATACCGTAATACCTATCATTGTTATGATTTGGCTACCCAAAATCACTAGATATCTCCATTGAAGGATTATCTATTGGCATTTAACGCTTGTTACTTTTTAACGTAGGCGTTTTGAGTAATGTGTACCGCGTAACAGCACAAACCCGATTTTTCAGTCGTGATGTCCCATAGCAGACAGGTCGATTCTTCAGTATCGCGCCTGCGCAAGACAATGAAGTCCTAGAAAAGTCCTGGAATTCTGTTTTCCCATTTCCGTACGAACCCTGTGTTAACACTATGTTTTGCTTGCTGTCGGTGAGTTGACTTGTCGTTGAACTGTTTTGTTCCCAAACACACGACCGTTATGCTAAGAGTATGTTATATAAATAGACAACCAGGTAGAGGGTATCACTATTCCGACACAAATGCTTGGGGCGAGAGCGCCGCAAGCAAAAATAGCAAAAAGTCAAATTTTTGACAGGTTACCATTTCTCTTTTAGTCAATATTTTCTGGATGTAAAGCCCTGAGTCATGCAAGCAGTGATCGGGCATAATATACTTTTAATAAAAATGGCAGGTTAATGGCGGTTCAACCCCAGTGTGCACCGAGCGAAAGGCAACAGGTTAGTACGTGCTAGAGTGCTTCCTGTCTGCGACAATGGGCCAAAATGGCACAAACATTTCCGCATTTAAATATCCTTAATTGTTATAGTTAATAGATGAATTGCAATTGTATTTTCCTGTAATTTACATGCATAAAATGTACTGAAAATGCCCAACTCACCCAAAAGTAGTTGAACAAAGCAAAATAGCAATACAATATGTCTCTCCATATTTCAAAAGTAATAAAGATAGTTAAATCTGCTTTAAAGATAACTATTTCAGCGTTAAAAGGGCACTTATATATTGTGCAGTCTTTGTCATGCTACTGACCGTCTCCCTGACTGTATTTGTAACTTGATAACGTCCCATATGTGTCGCGCAAATGATAAATGTAGGCTATATTTGCAATATTGATTAAAAGCTTACTTTCTTCTGCTGATCACATTAGCAAATAACATCAACTATGACTTTAACCATTTCTCTGTTTTTCTTAATTTGCTCTGAATGTCCCGAATAGACAAACATGTTTGTGCGTAGACCGGCCTTTCAAGTTTTACGCTGGATGCACACTGATGCTGATAGATTTTGCGATATGAAGAACGTCGTTTGAAACCACCACAGTGATGTTCGAAAAGATTTTGCTATCAAAAGATGATAGATAAACAAAATCACGAGTAAACGGCCCTTTGAATTAATTTTATGCACTCGTATAAAAAATAAATTATTGGACAACAAGGTTTTAACTCAAATAGACATAGACGTTCCCGAACAGAACGCCAAGAATGTCACTAAAAAGTAACCTAGCTGATAGTGTAGTGGCCAATCCATGACGATTTAGCACATGACATAGTCCCACAAACAAAATCGCACGTTTTCAATCTCCTTCAATTAAGCCGAGGTTACCTTACATTTAGTGGATGGAACTCTTTATTCCCCCCCCCCGCAAACGTAGTTTTGGTGGTGGGCTATACTGTTTTCCGCCTGTCCCTCATACCGCAATTCTGCTATTTCATCCATCTGCCAACATTTGAAGGTTTTTGTTAAATAACTTATGTAGCTTTAGCTTTTGTCCGATTTGGATCAACGTTGCACCACACCTTAACCATTAGATATTGCATGTTTGGTAGGGAAAAATGTATGGTATTTGCAATATTGCTAATTGTGGAAACCTTGTAAAACAACTCCTACTAGAGTATCGAGTGTATCTTTTTCATGTTTTGCAGGTATGCTACAGATATAATGAAGATGTACATGAGTAAGTTTAATGATGGAAAAAATAGTTTTTTATAAATTTACAGATTTTTTAACTTAGCCAATGGCACTTCTTGACCACTGCACATATGGAATAATAGATGATATAGCATAGGTCGACTCCTACTAGGGGCTTCAGTGTATCTCTTTTTTAAATAATTTATAATAATTAGGTATTTTACAAACATATGAAATGTGCATGTGGAAGTTTAATTTTGATAAATTTAGATTATCTTTACTTAAGCCAATTTTCGACCACTGCACATATTGAATAAATACATATTATTATAATACTGTAGTAAATTGATCTGGCGTACTGTATCACGTCGAGTGGATGAGGTCATACCATGGGATCACCCGAGATGCGAAGCGTCGAGTGTGATCAAATGGTATGACCATCCACGAGACGTGATACTGTACGCCAGATCAAGTTACTATTATAATAATATGTTTATACTGCATACTTTGTGAAACTAACTTCTCCTACAGCCTTCAGTGTATCCTTTACAAAATACTTTGCAGGTACGAGTATGTTACAAACACATTGAAGATGTGCATGTGGAGGTTTAAAGATGGAAAACATATTTTTGATAAATTTACAGTTTTTTTATATAGCCAATTCTCTACCGTTGCGCATATTTAATAATGGCTGGTAGTGTATAGTTTGTGGAATCAACTCCTCATAGAGCCTTCAGTGTATCATTTTAATACTTTGCAGATGTGTTACAGGCATGCTGAAGATCTGCATGAAGAAGTTTAACATTTTAACCTAGCCATTTTGACCATTGCATAAATAAAATGATGGCTGATGGGTGCATATTTGTGAAATATATTCCTCTTAATATCCTTTCAGTAATTTGTAAGTATGTTACACACATATTGAAGATGTGCATCAGGTAGCTTGTTGCCGATTTTTTTGACAAATTTATAGCATCTTAAACTTAGCCAGTTTTGGATTATTGCAGTGCATACTTTGTTTCAATTGTTTTCCATTTCAGTTTAGAGGACAGGACTATGTTTTTGATTGTAACAGTTCTTGTCATTGCTTATCTTTAACTTTGCATAATCTTATTTTGGTTCATTTTTATTTTTGTCAATTAAGGCTTTTTATTTTGGTCAATTAACGTTTTCTTCTTCTTCTTCTTCTTCTTCTTCTTCTTCTTCTTCTTCTTCTTCTTCTTCTTCTTCTTCTTCTTCCGTTAAAGTGCAAAACCGGTGAATCCAGCATTGTCGCACTGTTGACTAAAACTATGTACATGGTGAGTGGCCCAAGACTGGTTAAAAGCAGGCTAAAACAGGATAAAACATCTTGGAGTCTAGGGCTGTGTAGCTGCTGAAATCCCTGCCTTGAAGGCCTCTAGGGATTCAGCATTTGTCAGATTTTCTGGTAGCTCGTTCCACAGTCTGATACTTGACGGGAAGAGAGAATCTTTGTATGTATTGGTCCTGCAGTATGGAAGTCTGTACTTGTTTATGTGTGCCTTATGGTCACCTGCTGGGAAAGAGCTGACCTCTTGGCTCCCGTTTGTGGTGTCTAACTGTATGTTTGTCACTTTCCCATTGGTCTGGGTCAGGTGTGGTACTTGATTGTATCGATTCCTGATCTATGCACCCTTACTTACTTTGTACTGGTGGCCTCTTGTAGCAGCACCCAATAGTTGAAGGTGTGGAAAGGCTAGTATAGCCATCATGGCATGTCCAATGCGGAACATCGCAATGGCCTTGGCTTGCTGTCTTCTGTGTTGGAGGGTTTCCCATGAAAGGCTCTCAATCATGGCAGTGACACTGCTGGTGTAACGATAGTCTCCTGTCACAAATCTAGCCGCTCTCCGTTGGGCAGCTTCTACCTTTTTGATGTTTTCTGTCGTGTGTGGATCCCATACCGTGGCTGCATATTCCACTTGAGGCCTCACAAATGTTTTGTAACAAGTGTCCTTGACTTTCTTTGGACATGTTGACAGGTTCCTCCGAAGGAAGGCAGTGGTGTAATTGGCCTTCTTGGTTGTGGTGTCAATGTGGGCGTTTCAGGACAGCGTATTACTGAAAGTGAGACCTAAGTATTTGGCTCTCTTCGCTTGTTTCAGTTGGATTTTGTGGATTTGGTACTTTGCGCTGATAGTTTTACGCTTGTTGGCACATGTATTTCTGATCAGTTCGTATTTGTCAGGGTTGAAGTGCATCTGCCAGTCTGTTTCCCAGTTCTGTAGCTTGTTGACTTGATCTTGTAGAGGCTCTGCATCCTCGTCTGTCTTGATGTGACAATCATCTGCAAAGAGACGAGCCTTGGCGTTGACTTTGGATGGCAGGTCATTGATGTAGGCGAGGAACAGTAGGTGGGCTAGCACTGTATCTTGTTGCACGCCAGAGATGACTTGGCTGTAAAATATGACTTGCCCTCCACGACGATCTTCTGGGTTCTATCAGACAGGAAACTTCTTATCCATTGAAGGTCGTTCCTCTAATGATGGGGTACCTTATCAAAGGCCTTTGAAAAGTCAAGTAGGATGGCATCGGACAGTTACGAGTTATCAATATCAGATGCAATATCTTTGACAGTTGTCAGTAGCTGTGATACGCATGATCTATTTTTCCTGAAAACAATATTGTTGGTCACTAAGGATCTGGTTGTCCTCAAAGAAGTTCATCAGGTGACTATGTATGATTTGTTCGAGAGTTTTGGAGTAAACATATCTATGTCAGTGATTGTCTGTAATTGGGTTAAAAACTCTTCTGTAACAAGGCAAATCAGAACCTATATTTTATGGTGATTTAGTTTATAAATTCAAACGAATTGTTGGAAAACCCAATTTTAGTGATCAATTCAAAAAGATAGTAAAATGTTATAGAAGGGTTGGATATAACTTGGATATCATGCGACAGTCTGCATGCCTAGTTTAAATCCAATCACGGTTTATAGCTATGGTTTCCTCTTTTATTGCAGGACGGTGGGTCAGGCCTCAGACTCTATGACGGCTCTGACGTAAAGCTTTAATCGGTTGGTTGGTGCCTGATGCTTATCTGTAGCTGGACCGACCATGGCTCAACTTGAGGTTTTCTTTAGCTCTGACTATCTTTGAGTCATGATCCCTTTTCTTTGTTTCATCATGGTGTGTTAATTTGATTAGAGTGTTTCTCCATGATAATACATTGCATTAGTTAGATGGCCTCCATGCGAGCTGAACATTTCTTGTACTTCAACAACAGCAGAATCTAAGGCGAAGATTTGGTACCAGTAAAATGCATTTCGGCCTCGGGTGGGTTAAGCTGCTGTCTGTTCTAAGGCGGTGGTTCTGTTGTTGTTGACTTTTTGTTTATTGTTACTCCCATTGTGGTAGTCTTTAATTGTTCTATGTTTTGTTGCACGTTACCTTATGTCTATTCTAGCATTGCAATCATCTTGATGGGGAAGAGAGAGCTGGTTGTTTTGTTTAATTTGTCTTCCTGGTGTCTCGTGATGGTTGAGAGGCTCTTCCTCGCGGTGCCACGGGGTTGTCTGCGGTTTGTGATTGTGGGTTTCCTGATCATACTCACTTACTATTTTTGCTAAAGGATTTAGCCATGTTGCTGACATCAACACTCTCAATAAATAGTTAACTCAGAAACTTCTTAAACAAGGCTATCAGTATCATAAACTTCGCAAAACCTTTTCTAAATTTTATCGACGATAATATGATTTGATATCTTAATTCTAAGTAGGACTTAAATTTCTCTTGTGGGAAGAAATTTTGGAACCTGAGTTTTATGGTGACTTAGTGTATAAATTGAAGAAGATTGTTTGCATCAATAATTTCTGAGTGCAGTTATTAAAATAATTTCTTTTTATAAAAAGATTGGCTATAACATTAACATATTGCAACAGACTACATCCTTGGTGGACAAGCCAATCATGGTTGGCAACTTTGCTTTCCTCTTTAATTCCACGCCGGTTGGTCAGACTTCAGACTCTATGACGGTTCCGACTTAAAACTTATCTATTGATGCGATGATAGGGGCCTGATGCTTTTGCTGTTGTCAGGCCCACCGGGGTTTATCTGTTTGATTTCTTTTGCTCCGATATTCAGTATTATAAACTGTTGATTCCTTATCTATGTTTTATCTCCTTTTTATATCTTAAAGATAAAGAAGCTTTATTTAACGTCGCTTGTTTGATTGAAACAATATAAGCTCTGTACATAGATCTTTTATTGCGACATAACAATATAATTTAACATAAACTTACCTGCCTTACTCTATCTTCCAAGAACAGCCCCTTTTATGCGAGCGTCAGCAAGGGAGCTGCTAGTACCATTTTTACACCTTTAGTATGGTGCGGCCAGGATTCGAGTCCACGACCTCCCGCTCCGAAAGCGGACGCTCTACCAACTGAGCTATCGGGGCTGAAAAATCTTGATTTTTATGTTCTATGAAAAGATACATTGGTAAGTTAGGGGTCTTTCATGCAAACCAAACATCTTTGTGCATTGAATCCCATCTGAACTAAGAGTGAGGTTGGGGTTGGCGCCGTGAACCTGGTTTAAGCCTTCCAGTAATTTATTTTTACTGACCGTTCCAAGGCGGTACTTCTTTTGTGGATCATTTGTGTTATTTATTTATTGTGTTTGTTACGCTTTTACGTCTGTTCTTTGCTGCCCTGTGGCCACTTGCTGGGAAAGGGCTGACCTCTTTGCTCTAGTTTGTGATGTTTAATTGTGTTTTTGTCACTTGCCCATGTGGTATCCTGGGTCAGATGTGATATAGTCCGACCAGTTAAGAGAGACTGGGCGGTTCTTAGCAAAGACACACCCTTGGACATTTCCATTTAAAAATCGGTAAGACAAAAATCAAACCAGTTTTGCCATACAGACAGATTTTGAAGAAAGTGCAAACCTACCCTCCCCAAAAATTTCACAACATATCCATCCCGGAAAATGAATGCAGCAGGTCACCAGCAGCATACTAAAGATAAACGTTTACCAGGCATGCTAATGTATAAAGTTGGTCACCCTTGTCGTCTGCGCTTCAGTTGGTTGCACGAGTTCAGCGTACATAGTCTATAACACCCGATTTACTGTAGACTAGTCTTATTTAACAGTGTGTGACAGCAATATGTCTGACACGCCCAGTCTCTATTAGCTGGACGCACTATACTTGATTGTATCAACTCCTGATCTTTGCCTGAGGAGGATCATAACGTTGCGGGTCACATACTGAAAACCTTGGTTGCAGCCCAATACTTGTGACTATCCAAACCATTTCATTTGAGCAGTACATAAGAGTTAAGCAGTTGGTCCGCGCTTGTGCTGGAACGCAGGTAGACAGGTTGGAGGCCACAGACCTGTTATTGTAAAAAGGGCACTGATTGGCTCAAAAGGTGGGTGGAAGCTCAGCACAATATTTTTAAGTTGTAAGGTGTTTCATGATTGGTCAATAATAAAACTAGGAAATATATTGTATTTGTTAGACAGGTATATTTTTGCATATACTTTTTGAAACAACATCTCATTGCTTTTGTTGATTAAGTTAACTGGTGTGGCTTAGAAAAAAGGACCTTGCATTTTGGTATTTTTTTTCAATGAAAATTTCCTCTCATGTAGGGTGCCCTCCTTCAGGGGCCAAAAAGTGGTAAAACATGGTGGTCACCAGGGTATCTCATATTTGTTTTTTTTGTTGAACTAGGTCCAATCTGTAATTCTATGGCAGCCTCATTATGCTTGAAGAGTTGTGAGGACCACAGCTCACGTAAAAGCTATAATGGAGGTCTATGGAAAAACATTTACAGGTCCCTGGAGGGTAAGAAACGGCAGTCGAACTAACAGCTGTAATTGAAACGACTTACGAGACACTAAACACTGGATGTAAACTTCCGGTTTAAAAATGTCACAACTAACTCGACAAAAAAGCAGTAATTTGGACAAACCGATGAGCAAAGGAAAAGCAGAAGTATGGAAATAAAGATATAACATAACAATTTTATGCTTACTGTCGTTTACTTTCTAAATGCTGTGACTATTATCTCGGTAACAGTCCACAAATTTTTGGTACAATGCAATTTTAATGGGTGGGGTAGCCTAATAAATTATTTTGTAGAGAGGAAGTGAAGATAGATTTTGATTTTCAGTTGATCATTAAATAAACCTGAACTTATTACCCATTTGCATAAACTAGTGTGTTTAAACCTAACTTGTGTGAACACATCCATAGATGGTTTCCATGCCATTCTTTATCGTAGGAGGCCTTGTTTCAGTGACGGACCTGTTTCAGTGACCTTTTGAAAATGAGCTGCCATTTTCAAATGAAATGTTTCATACAAATGAACATAATTTGGATGTGTTATATAGCCGTTCGACTTCCTATGGGACTGAAAATCAGTAGTGTACAAACAAGCGTAGCTAGACAGACTTGTAATTTCCATGGCAACCCCAATTTTTGGGCATTTTTCTTATTACTTTTTTACCCTTTCCATTTCAGGCCTACAACTTTTGTTAAAAGGAACATCTGAATGTATTTTCTGATGTGATATGATTTCCATTTTTTTTCTATCACTTCACATGCAAAAAGGACTGATCATCTAGATAGTTTGTAAAATAAACCAGTTTG
Source organism: Loripinus fragilis (assembly GCA_964019695.1). Lineage (NCBI taxonomy): Eukaryota > Metazoa > Mollusca > Bivalvia > Lucinida > Lucinidae > Loripinus > Loripinus fragilis. The sequence goes on from OZ026518.1 coordinate 69,587,036, forward strand.
AACTATGTGGCGTTCTTATATCTTTTAAATAGATATTTAAGTCAAATGGAAAATGACTATCAACTTTTTACTTCTGAAAAACTTGCAATAAGATTGCCAATGTCTCCACAATCAATTAAATAGAAACTCAGCATCTTCTTGCATCATTAAGCACAATTTTATGAAATCAGTTCGATTCTTCACTTATTTTTTCGCTGTTTTTTAACCCTACCCCCTTATGCTTTACAGTATGTTTGTGCTACATAACAACTATCTTAAATGTGAACTGTATTTCATTATAAAGAAAGACCTTAATTGCTTCAACGTGGTTTTGTCTTAAGTTCGTGATAGTTAACAAGGAACAGTTGCTTTTGACTGACTGATGTTTATATTTTAAAAATTAAGTGGGGGTCACTGAAACAGGTCCCAACAAAATTCCGTAAGGAAAATGGGGTAGGCAAGATAAACGGTGTCAAATGTTTTGTTTTAATTTTTCTGAACACAATTCTATGTCAAACATATCGCATAAAGATAGATCTAAAGTGAGCTATACACAAAATTAATTGTTCCCAAGAAGTTTGATAATGTTGCCAAAATAACCCTTAGGGTCACTGAAACTGGTCCTTCGAGGATAAATCTAGCCAGGCCCATGACACTAGCTAGCCTAAACTATGACCAGCTATCTAGGCCTATTTTGGGGCTGAATATCGACCCTTTCCCAATCCAAAAATGAGCAAAAACTTCCCAGAATTTTACAGTGATATAGTTTGGTGAAAATTTCATAAATATCGGACCAAAAATAGCAAAGCTACAGATGTTTACATTCACACATTGATCAATGCATATATTTGTTAGCAATTAATAAAGGTCAGATTGAACTCTTTTTACAAGCATTCTTGTATGCCAGACACAATAGATCCCTTTCTGTCACATTGTTACTTCCCTTTAGCAGCAATCAATAAAATTCTCAAAAATGTTGTATTCCTCTGGAGATCGATTTTATCTATGCAAACAATGCAAATCTGGGTCTTCACTGTTCGCAAAAGTACCCATTAAGAGGCAGACATGGGGTCGATTACATGCAAATCTAATCGATTACTATTACTTTGGAATTTCATGATTACTGATTACAATTACTTTTTTCTAAATGTAATCGATTACAATTACAGATTACATTGCAAAGTAATCATGATTACTTTTGGTTACTTTTAAATGAATTTTATTTTATTTGAAGACTTATTATTAGAATGTTATCCTGAAGAAAGGAAAACTTAGCAATGTTTCTTATTTCTACCTTCAGATATTAGTAAGCTTCATATACAAGGCTGACTGAATGAAATATAGAATAAAACAAAAGTATTCAAAAGTCCCATGTTATTCTACATATAAACATGGATACGAATTTGTGCATTTCAGTTATCTTAGATGTGTTTGCAAGATATCCCCCACCCCTTACAGTTTGGCTGTTTTAAGTTCAGTAAAGTTAAAGGTAAAAGATTTGATCACTGTTTTTAACACAGTTCCATCGATGTGCTTAAGATTTTTTAGATAAAATAAAAACTTGAAAACATCTTTCCAGTAATGAATAGAGCTGCAACGATTCACTGAAATCGTATCCTATTGCGATACATTTTCTGACGATACGCGTATCGTATCGTGAGGTCATTTCACGATACGCTAACGATACAGCACTTAGTGTTATATATTAGATATGAATTTTAAAAAAATATCTGTTTTTGTACAAAAGGAATATTACCATTTTCCCTTTTAATTTTTCTGCTTTAATTAGTAAATCCTTTTACATGCTAAACTCTTGATATATCCTGTTTTGAAACAGTGTAGAGCAAGATCAGCTGACTTTTGAGAATCCAGCTGATCTTAATATACATGGTTATCGACTTTGCTTGTAAATACATGCTAATAATTGAAATATTTTAAATGAATTTGATAAAAACTGGGAAAGAGTGTAGTACATAAACACATCCAGCATTACAAGGGTTAATATTTGAGTATTTACTTCTCCTAACATCAAAAATCTATGTTATTTCTAAGATTTTAAGTTGTCAAAAATGTATCGAGATACGTATCCTATCGTGAGGCAAATATCATGATACGTATCGTATCGTGAGTAACTGTATCATTGCAGCCCTAGTAATGAAGCAATAAAATTCATATAGCTGTATGAAGCACAATTAGTTGTTCATGTTGAGAATATCAGTGTCTTTCTAGCCCTATAATAATAATAATAATAATAATAATAATAATAATTATAACAGTACATGAAATTGAAAAATGTAAAGCACTTCTACTAAAAGGTACCAGATAACACCTGTTTTGTTCTAAGCATTAATTCTGTGGGCCCTTGAAAGAATTTTTCAGGAAATGCTATGCATGCAGGACAACAAAATTGAACTTGGTTAATTTTTTTTTTCTTATCCGCAGCACTGCATACTGATTTGATACTTTCTTAAGAATTTGGACTTGACCCTTATTTTATCACATTAAAACATATCCACCTGAAAAGTTAATCAGTCCAACTTGCATTATAGTTATTGCCTAACTGTACAGTTGGACTTCTTTTATATGATTTTTAATTAATATTCATCTGATAAATGGAAGACATTTGTGTTGCATATATGTGAAAGAATGACAAACTTAAGTGGATCCTGAACTTCTGATCAAACCAAAACTGAAAATGAGATCACATTCAGCAGGAAAATGGTCAATGTTAAGATTCCACAAATTGCTTGCCAAAAGGTGTTAAAACAATACTGTCATAAAAGTGTCTTGAGGTTTAGGATTAAACAGAAACTAAAGAAAATGGACCCCCTTACAGGTACTTCATGTGTCATAACAGAAAAAAGTTGACCAAAGAAAGGTTCAATTGGAAAGAAAAGGCTTAAAATATGTGTCTCACTAGATAATGTCTTCTCTTAGCTTTACTCTAGACTATCCACCTATATTACCATTCAAGGGACCTTTTCTTGCCTGGTATATATTTTTCCTAAACTCTTAGAACAGAAAGGGTCAAGGTAGTCTATAAGATATCTAAATAATTTGAGTAAATACATATCATGAAGAAAGGTGGGCTATTCAATAAATCCCATAAAATGCTACCAAGAAATAAAGAAAATAGTTAAATAAAATAAACCTAGATCTTAAAAATTCTACATGCTTTATTTTATATTTAAAGACATTACAAACAGTGCCAGCTATAATCAGTCACTGCAACATGTGATCGGAATCTATCTTCTAGATCAATTATTCATTTACAGCTATTCAGTTTTTCTTCCATCTGACAATTATTTTCATGAAAAGCAAGCTTAATTAAAAAGAAAACCTTTAATATCTTTGATCTGTTGTTGGTTTCTTGTTTTAGACATTAATCTATAATTGTAGCTGGTACTCATCACTGCAGACTCAATTTTAAAACCAATTTTTATTTTATTTTTGTAAAAAAGCAAAAGTAATCATAAAGTGATCATAAAGTTATCATGATTACCGGCTATTTTGCAATGTAATCAATTTTATTATGATTACTTGTAATCATAAAAATCCATGATTACAGATTACTTTATGATTACTTAAAAAAGTAATAGATTACAAGTAATCGTGATTACAGATTACGATTACCCCATCTCTGTTAAGAGGTTTCCGGTCTACAAAGGGTTAAATATCTATTTTTCAGGTAAATGTTGCCACCTTTGCTCTTCTGTTCTCAGAGATAGTACAGTATTGCCAAAACAGAGTCTACACTGTGCCTGAACTACAAAGCAAGTAAGACACCTAGTGCTAAAAATTCATTTATTCAAGGATTAAGCTAGAGCAGTCAGTCAAAGAGATGTTATGCAGGACATAGAGAAATGTTTCATTTGAATTTTGGATTCCCCTATATACATGTATGTTCCAAACTGTTAAACACTGAAACTTCTCCAGGCTCCTGCAATTGAAGACAAAGACAAATGACATAGATCCAGATAAGGAAATTTTATGAGCGTAAAATTGTAATTTTTTTCTTACCCATCAATTTAAACATGTGTTTTGGGTGCTCAAAAGAACCGTCTCATTGAGACAGTTCTTTTGAGTACCCACAACATATGTTTTGTTTGAGAAGTAAGAAAATTAGTTTTTGTTACACACTCCCTATAACTTAAGTCCAAATTCTCATCTCAAAACTCAATAGTGGCAGGGGGACAAAATATTTCAATATTGCACTTGTCCTGCAGGATGAGCGGTCTTACAATTTTCACTCGTCCTGCAAACACTTGTACTTGTCCTTTAAAAGTGTATGCAATAAAGAACATAAGGGAGTGATATGTAATATGACTTTTAAAATTCCTTATACCACTGCTAAAATGATATTTACCCAGTCAGTTTCATAACTGCATCCCATATACTGATAAAAATATTTCACAGTCAATACTCAGAAAATGCTAGTTTCACCCTCTGATTTTTTCGCACTCGTCCTACAGGACATTGGGAAGAATCGCTCGTCCTTTCTAGATTATATTTGTAATTATGAGCGGAATTTTTGTCACCTGAGTCACGTTGGGTCTTTGATATAGTATCACCCAGCTTGCCAAGTTTATTTAGATTATGCCAAAAAGTAAGAGAGTATGGCCAGGGAATTCCACAATCAGAGATCACAGACCACCCTAAGGCGTGTGAGGAAGAGTCACAGAACACTGGCATCCACGCATAGCTCCAGTTGAGGAGTTTTTTAGCGTAAAATTGTATTTTTTTTTCTTGCCCATAAAGTGAAATATGTGTTTTGGGTGTTCAAAAGAACCATCTCATTGAGACAGTTCTTTGAGTACCCACAACATATGTTTTGGTTTGGAAATAAGAAAAATAATTTTTAATTACGCACTCTTATCTGGAGGCATGCACATGACAGCATGAACACAATTAAATATAAAGTTGTTCTCACTGCCTCGGCATGATGCTCGCCAAACTAGAAAGGACATTTCAGGCCTTTAGTTAACCGGCCATTTCATTGCTTTTTCGTAACATGTTAAAAACATTCAATAATACAGGAGCATGAATGTTAGATTCTATTTATCATATGACATAAGATTAATTAAAATCACATTTTTGGCATTAAAACGTCCAGATTTTGCCATCTTTAACACAACATTATAATGGAGTACATTACATTACCTTACACCAGTGGTTTATCCATTTTATTGCATGGCGTTGTATCACTCCCAGGCGCGATGTCATATGATATCACATCATATCCAATAATTAACAGTCAATAATTGTACATGTGCAGGGATTTTTTTTGGTGCTCTCAGGGGCCGAAATTCGGCCCCTTTCCCAATGGGATATAGGTGACTTTTTTCCCAATTTGAAAAAAAATTCTCAATCTCAAAAAAAAAAAAATTTTTTTTTTTTTTTTTTTTTTTTTTAGAATTTTCATTCAGTCACCCTACATGATGACAATCTACTAGAATTGCATCCTATTTTCCTTCAATTTAATGGCAATAGTATGTGTAATAGCTAATTTTGTTTTCAAACTGACCAAAAATGCTGTTCTTGTTTGTTTAGAAAATTTCCCAAAATAGTGGTTTCCCGCGCTAATTTTCCCAATCTGAAAGGCCCTAGGGCCCCTTCCCAAAATTGCAAAAAAATCCCTGATGTGTCTGAGCCAGCTCACAAAACTTTGGTAATTATTGCACACAAAATGCTTGTCAGAAAAGCAAATAGGGAAGACCCTGATCAGACTACTTCTTCTGAAGCAGTCTGATCTGGGACTGCCCTGTTTGTAAGAATCTGATTAGACATCTTCTGAAGCAGTCTGATCTGGGACTGCCCTGTTTGTAAGAATCTGATTAGACATCTTCTGAAGCAGCCTGATCTGGGACTGCCCTGTTTGTCTTAGCTTTTGTGGAAGGCAACTACTGTTTGAAATTTTAGAACATATTTACCGTAATTGTATTTATATTATTTTCAGGCTATCAGAGCTAGGGCAGCATGTTGGTAACCATATACTGGATGTCCTGTTTCTAAGAGAAAGGGGCTATAAAAGAGAAGTTAAGCTGTTGAATATGTTGCTGTTTATAAAGGGCAGCTTTTGGCGCGTAAGTTAATCATAAGTCAACGGTAGAAGGGTGATTCATTTTGACAATTGTGGATAATTTTGTGTACATGTACTTAGTTTTAGCACAATAAAATCAAATTGGTGACTAGAGAAAATTTTAGACACAAATCACTAAACAAAAATGTCTAATTTGGAGCAGTACATTCTTGGATCAGACAGCTGCTTTAGAACCATTCATACTCCAGTCAGTTCAGTAGATAGCATACTCAGGTTCTTGACCAGACACTTGGAAGCCCAGCAAGGAAACCTGATGGCACTAGTGTTTGGAAAAGAACCCTCAAATCACTTTTAGGCCAGATAAAAAATACCTTTGTTTAGGATAACCTGACGCTACCTAAATTTACGGTGAAACCTAGATTTTTTCAGGTTTCTGAAAAAAACTATACTGAAGGACTTCAAAAACGCACCACCTGCTTAAATGCTAATTTATGTCGAAAATTGGATATTTTTATTCTGTGAAAAATAAAATTGACAAGTTCCGTCATTTAGCTTGCATTCAATTAGAAAATCAAAACGCTGTGGCTTATGATTGCTGTGACGTCGCGATAATTCTGAGACAACTCAAATTCAAAAAGTCACAGAGTACCCATACCTTCCATTATGACTGAAAAAAAGTTTTCAAACTGATGTTTGTTCTGGAAAGCAAAAGGAAAGACAAAATCAAATCATGAAATTTTAGGCCTCTGGCTATGTTCATTACGTCTACATGGCGTCATTGATTTTTGACGTGATTGGCCGTTTATATCCTAAGGATCAGGAATAATCAAAATCATTTTGTTGCCAACAGATACTCCTCAATCAGGTGCTTAAAGGTCTTGTGAACCTTCAAAAACACTTTTTTAAAACTCCTATTAATTGAAAAGTCAGTAATGAGAGAAACAGAATGCCGAAAGCCCCATCAAAAAAATCAAAATAGTTACCAAGTTATGAAGGTTTCAAATTTTAATTAGATGAAAATATGCGAGAGGCTCATATGACGTCATTTGAGCATTTTGAAATATTAAATTTAATATATTTCATTTATATTAAAATTATTTAATATTTCATTTGCTGAAAATGATTCAATATGATAAAATACAACACTTGCATATAAAAGAATAATTGTGCTGTTTTAATTACTTAGATATTGCACTAAATAAAATATGACATTTTGAAAAAAATCATCTCGAAACAATAATGTGGGCAGGGCTTATATGCTAATTTGCATAATTTTAAAACTTATATAACTTTTGACCCGGTTGGAATTTTAAGATGGGGTTTTCAGCATTTTGGTTTTCTCATCACTGTCATTTAAATCATGAAGAGTTTCAAAAATGTTTTTGAAGATTCACAAGACCTTTAAAAGACAAAAGTATCGCGACATGCGTGGACGTCACTTGTCTGTTATTGATGTTTGAAAATGTATGACCGACGTTAGCAAAGAAACGCTGCGAGTGGGAGTGTAATAAAACAATTATTTCTGAAAACTTTTGTGTTTTTCCATTTGTTAAGCAGGGTTGGCATAAAACCCGGGTTTTATCATAAAGCCCAACCCGGCGGGTTTTATGGGTTTTATAAGGGCGGGTTTTGGGGGTTTTATGTGGGTTTTATAAATCTTAAAGTTTATCATAACTCCCACAACCAGCTGCTACCTTACAGTTTTTCTGTGCTAACAGTGCTAGACTAAAGAGAAACAGTCTGATCAGGATTAAAGCTGTTTTCATTTCTGTCTGCAGCTTTTGATGGTATTATATTGTGGTAAAATATTAGGATGATTACAAAAAACTGTGGGGATATCCAAAAATTAAGAAAAATAACAGTACTATTGATTTGACTGTGATTCACACCTTTGGGGCGGTAATTGAGCAATTATCCCTGGCTTTTGAAATCATGGTCAAGGTCCTAGTACACTTATTCACACTCTGGAATAGAATTATATATACAAACATAAAGTTTATTCAGGCTTAAGCATAAAACAGCTCATCAACAATCAAAGTGAGTTTTAAAAATTTCATTTACTGCCAACATGATCAAGCAATAAGACCCAGTTTATTATTGAAGATATATTTCAGGGGAAAGGTTGGTAGACTGGAATAATCGTGATAATAGACTAGATAATAATAATCAGACATAGTTGAAAACTGACTTGTCTCATGTAATATATATTTAAATTTCAATGTTCATACTCATATATAAAAGACTATCTCACTATTACCATTTAAACTGATTAAAATATGGCTATATAGAATCATTTCTACACTTTTATATCTATCATCAGACTGAAAAACGTTAATTTTTAAGACCAAAAATTCATAAAACCCGCATATTTCCCAAAGTAGGTAATATGACCTTATTGCCCAACCCGGGTAAACCCGGGTTTTATGGGGTGGGTTTACCCGGGCGGGTAATATCGTGCCAACCCTGTTGTTAAGACATCTGACTACCATCTAAATGTGTTTGTTTTCAAATTGAATCAAATTCACATTTTACAGACGACAATCGTTGAAAAACACTTACGTCGATATTACGTCAGAATGAACAGCATGAGCAAATCGAAATGCTGGCAAATCATGGTCCATTTTGCAAGAGGATAGAAAATGATAAAGAAAACATCCTCAAATCAATCATGTGGAAGAGACAGAGAATGTAAAATGGTGTGTTTTTAAAGTCCCTCAGTATATACTTAAAGCCATTAAAAACGCAACCGGTACAAGTGTTATTTTTTCCTATAAACATCAGCTTGATACACTTTGTCTTTGAACTAACAAGCGTCCCTAACGTAGGAGAACGTTTTACCAAAACTTGAGCTCAATTGCACACTTCTGCCAAAAATTTTGGTGAAAAATGAAAAATTCATCAAATTTTTTGGTAACCATATTAAATCTTGAAATTTTATTCAATTTCAGTGTGCAAGTACTGCGTTTCACTCAAACAACTAAAAACACGGTTTACAATACAAAATTCACTTTGCTGGAAGCACCTAAAATTTATGTTTTAAATTTAATTTTTTGTGAAATTTCCCCAAAATTTGAGAAATCACTAAAGCTTCAATTAAACTGAATCATTTAAAAATTGGCATACGTAAGTTGTAAGGTCATAACCTATGGTTATCATTTATCGCAATATTTACCGTCGAAAGTGTCGCATTTTCGTTAACTTCCGGTTTTCACGCTGAAACTTTGATGACCATTTTGAAGGTCAAAACTTCAAGACAAAAAAATCTTCTGCGTGTGCTTTGAAAATAGAGCAATGTTGAAATTTTCCGAAAGTTTGAATCCAAAAGTGCCATTCATTATGAAGATCTGATACCCAGATTAATAAGGTGATTTTGCAGTTTTTGTGTCGAAGTTCGGGTTGTGTCCCTTTATCAAAAAATACAGTCTGGCTTATCTAGACTGCTTTATCTGCACCAAAAGAGTATTGGCTTGATATCGCGACCATGGGTTTAAATGTTTTTATTTTATTAGAATGATGAAATAGCATTAAATTTCGAGTAAGGTTATACTGTAAAAGTTGCGTTTTTACTGGCGTTAAGTATATATAATTTTATGCATTTTGAAAGGTGAAATGCCTTTCAAAATGCATAAAATTAGATTTTTTCCAGAAAGGTTTAAATTAATGGATATTTGTTTTGTTTGGTTTGGTTTGATTCTTTTCATCCCAGTCAACAGCTATGGTCATGTTGGGATGGTCAGTTCACCTTACCACACTTTTTCCCTGGACAAGCTTGACTAAGCGGTTAACTAGTACTTTGTGCACAAACTTTCACTTGTAACTGACAAAAACCCTTCTTGAATCAGCGGAAGGGAGGAGAATGGCCGTAGAAATTATTTCATAATCAATCTCGGATTATCTTCATGTAAATATGGGACAGGGCCGGGATCAAACTCGCGACCCTTGGATCTGCAGTTAGACACACATCTGCAGTCAGACACATTATCGATGGATAAAAAAATAATCAAAAATTTACAGTGAAAAGTTTTCTTACCTTTATGTTTTGACTTGTCCTTTTCATTTTTCAGACATTGTTTGGAAGAGATGCAGATAAACTTGAGCAAGCTAATGATGATGAAAGAACCTGTATCCTTTATATAGTTTTAGATGTATTTTCTTATATGAAGCTGTTTATTTCACATCTACATCATTGATGTTGGCTAGTAGCTTTTTATGGTAATTATAAAATTTTGAACACTTTACTATTTCTTTTCTCATACAAAATGTTGGTTATCAGGGCAGGAATTCACAAAATGCTTTTCAGATAACAAACAGGAAAGACCTTGATCAGACTGCTTCTGAAGAAGCAGTCTGATTGGGGTCATCCCTGTTTGTTATCCTGATAAGCATTTGGTGAATTCTGGATCAGCCCTGACAATGAATATTTTATTGGAGAACAGAAAGAGAAAAGTGAACAAAATTTTAGAGCATTTACCCAGGTCTCCAGAAGAATGCATAACAGAAAATTATTTTTCTTATTTCTCAACCAAACATATGTTGTGGGTACTCAAAAGATCAGTTTCGATGTGACTGTTCTTTTAAGCACCCAAAACACATGTTTAAACTGATGGATAAGAAAATAATCGCAATTTTTTGTGTGCATAACTGGCCCTATGATTTACCATAATTAGCAGATCTGTAATTTTGAACTGTTGGTACCATACATGTAGATAGGCTTTGATTTGTGATGATGGCATAACCTCACATTATAATATGACATGGGGTCTGGGAGTGAAATAATGCCATGCAATAAAATCAAGAAATATGGGAAACATTATGACATCCATAACAACATTGCATTTATAATAGCAAAATTATAACATTTTTACGTCAGAGTAATCTTAATGTCATGTGATAAATGAAATCTTACATTTTTGCTCTTGTATTATTGAATTTATTAAACTTGTTGCGAAAAAGAGATATCTCTTTTCCTTAACTCGTTTAATATATTCAATAAAACATGAGCACTCATGTAAGATCCTCTATTTATTCCTTTGCTTTCTGATATGTATTTGTTTAACTCTTTGCATGCAAGGTAATTTTTCAAGCTTTAGTCGTCACCACCTGACTTTTTTTTTTTTAAAAAGTAAGTGAGTATGACCAGGAAATACCACAATATCACACTATGGACCAACCCTAGGCACAGAGACACAGAACACTAACAGCCACATGGCAGCAAAAAGACAATTGAACTAAAGCAAAATTAACTTTTTAAAAAATCTTTCAGGATCACTATCAGAGCATCAAACCGTTTGGATCCAGATCCAGATCCAGATCAACATTCTGTCATGCTGATCTGGACCCAAACTGTTTGCAAAGGTTATCAGCAGATGACAAAAGTCACTGCTAGCAAGGAAACAGTGTACTCATCCATATCAAGTTCTGCTTGCTTCTGATCTTAGGTTTAAGTGCAAAATTTTGATTTGCCATTAAGACCAAGCAATATTTATGAGCTGCCTCGTGAGAAATACTGAATTAGATGCATTTAAAAAAAAAGATGCATATCAGACTGTACAGCACCGTCAACTGTGCAGTCTGATCAGTGCCTTTTTTTGCTTTTTAGATATTATACTATCATGGGTGAAAGTTTTCCATAGAAAGTCAGCCTCAAAATGCTGAATTCGTGAGATTATACATTCTGATTCAGTTTTAGATTATCTAAATAAACATGAAATTATTCATTTTTTGTAGGCATTTAGCAGGTTTAAAATTTGAATTTCTAAAGTTCAAGATATTGGAAATTTTGAACTTTCACATATGTACTAACTAAGCTTGTTATATGCCAAATTTCAATGTTCTAGCCCATTGCTGCTGAGCAGGCTGGTCTTAGTCTACCTTAGTCACTAACCAAGAAGTCTGGCCCCTGAGGCCTTTAGTTAAGAGTGTGTACCAAAATTTTATTTTTCTTATTTCCCAACCAAAACATATGTTGTGGGTACTCAAAAGAACTGTCTCAATGAGCACACCCAAAACATATGTTAAAACTGATAGGTAAGATAATATTTACAATTTTACACTCAACAGTTTTGTTTATCTAAACCTAACAAGTAATAAAACTTTTTTTCATGCTCAACAATTGTTGGCATGATAAATACAACATCAGAGTGTTTGAAAGCAAGAAAAGTTTTTATTTTGCAGCATTATAGTTTTTATGGGTAAATATGAGAAAATAAAATGTCTTGCTTTGTTTCATAGCATGCGGGCGAGGTCTTATCTAATCACAAAGTCCTTCCATGGGTGAAAGTTTTCAGGATTAATCCTGAATTCAGGATTTTTAAACTGACTTTCCATAGAAATTCAGCCTCAAAATGCTGAATTAAGGAGATTATAATACCTTCCTTGATTAGTTTTCAGATTATCTACATGTGTTAGCACAATTAATCATAATCATTTTAACTTTAAATTATCCATTTTTGTAGAAATCCTGCAAGTTTTAAAATTTGAATTACAAAAGTTCAGGATTTTGGAAATTTTGAACCTTCACCCATGTCCTTAGAGTTTCTCGTGAAAAGACGCATTGCGTGAATGACGACTAAGCTACCTTAACTAGGTTTTATAGATTATATAATAGAAAAAGAGCCTCTAGTCAACAAATTTATATCTGTGCCAAAAGATAAAGGTAAGTTTTATGTTAAACCCCATTTTGTACTGATGGAAAAATCCATCCAGGATTTTTGTTTGATTTGATTCCTTATGTCCCATCAACAATCTTTCAGTCATGTAGGGACGGGTCTTCCTGGGTTAAACCAGTACTAAGCTAGGATTAATGTGTCTTGCTCAAGGACACGACGCAGTGACGCCGGTGAAGCTCGAACCCATAGCCCCTCGGTCTCTAGTCAAGCTCTCTACCACTGAGCCACTGCGCTCGCTATCCATCCAGGATGATACAATTAAGTTTAGATGGTTCATTTATCGTTTTTAAGGGGGGGTGACAGGTTAGAAGTTACAAATTACATTGTTAAGTTAAACCCTTAATATACTAGTGACTCCTAAATGTGTACTTTGGCAAACAGTGAAGACCCAGATGAAATGCCTCATAATGCGGCATTTCATCAGGGTCTGCACTGTTTGCTTAGAAAAAAACGAGCTTAAGAGAAAGAAATACAATATTCATGGGTGAAAGTTTTCAGGATTATTCCTGAATTCAGGATTTTGAAGCTGACTTTCCATAGAAAGTCAGCCTCAAAATACTGAATTGGAAAAGCTATAATAGATTTTCTTATTTATATACAGTCTGTCTGAATACAATTGGCCAATTAAACTGAATATTTAGTGGGCATTCTGCAAGTTTTAAGATTTGGGTTTCAAAAGCTCAGGATTTTGGAAATTTTGAAAAGGAATATTTTTTTGGAAATAATAACCTGTGATGGACCATCCTGACTTTCTTGTATGTAGCTTTATGGAAACTTCCATTGATTTGAAAGGGTTAAGATTGCATTTCTTTAGGCAATCTTTGCTCAGACATTTCCTCCATAGTCCATAGACTCTTATTTAGTGCAATGTGCATCAAGAAATATCTCTACTTCTGGACAGTGAAAATTGCTCAGATTTCACATGGACTCAACTTACATAATTATGTTTATGATATAGAAGTTTCACAAAAATCTATTTTTTTTTATTTCCTAAAATATTTGAATATGTAATGATCGAATGTAAAAATTGCAATAATTTTGACTATTATTTTTAATGTAAAAGTTGGTGAGTAAATTTATAATGGCGAGATTTACATCAATTAACCATTTCTGTGTTTCAGGTATTAAACATAAGTTGTTCTGATGCAACAATTCATAATATTCCATAATCATCAGCTACACATGTACAATATCATAGACCTGTTTATCTTTTACTTAAACCCTAAACATATTTGGAGAAAAAGGGTGTATTATGCATGTCTTTGAAAAGCCATAGCATAAATACTAAACGTTGAAATATATTTTTTTATTGTTTGATATCATTATTAATAAAATGAAACTGCAAATTCAGAAAATGAAGAAAATCTATTTTTCGGGGAAAAAATTGCACTGGTGTCGGTAGTGACCTTAATATAATATAATATAAAAATGCTAAAACTTTTGAAAAAAACAACAACAACCCATTCTCACAAAAACATCTATTCTGAAGCTATTATGCCCAGTGCTTCAGCATCATTAGTGGTCCACGACAAAGATTGTTCAAACTATACCTATGAGATAGTGCAGCATTTAGTATGATATGATTTACATGGGCTCATAATGGGAACACAAAAATTCTTGTTGTTTTAAATTATTGCACCAAGAGCTTTGAGAATTGGTATTTAATTTTAAGTTGTGGCCCTTTAACGGACAAGTGTAACTTAGATGAACAGTTTTATGGTCCCTGGACTTTAGTTAAGAGTGCGTAACAGAAAAAAAACTTTCTTATTTTTCAACCAAAACATATGTTGTGGGTACTCAAAAGAACCGTCTCAATGAGACGGTTCTTTAGAGCACCCAAAACATATGCTAAAAATAATGGGTAAGAAAATATTTACAATTTTACGCTGAAAGTTTTTGTTTATCTTAACCTGTGTGGTCCTATGGGCCTACTTGTTTTTATTTTTTTACAGGTACTTTAAATTGTGCAGCCTTCACTGCTGGGATCATAGAAGCAGTTCTAAATGGAGCTAATTTTGTAAGTTGCATGCCCGGATCCAGAGGTGGGGACAGGGGGTCCGGACCACCTGGAAAATCACAAAGCTATAGGGTTCCTTATCAATACTGGTCTGGATCCCATGAAAAATCACAAAGCTACCAAGACAGCATTCAATGTTGGGCCACCATCTGTCCGCCAGCAAGATGCCATTTAATGGTGTTTCACTGGTGGGCTGATGATGGCCAGGTTTTAATGGTATTCGTATCCTAGCTCCACTCATCAACTATAAAAACTATCAGAGTTGGACCCCCTCTTCTTTCTGGATCTGCGCATGAGTTGACATTTTTTAAGCAATATTCAGTTTCATCATTTTTGACTCACTGGCATGTGTCCCATGAAACTAGAAATCGAGGCAAAGAAACTGACTTTAAGTGTTTTTAGCTCTGTTATCTATGTATGACACACAAGATCATTTTCTTACCTGAATAGTTTGGTTTGGTTTGCAAATGTGTGTGCATGTTATGATTAAACTCATGTCAGCCAACTCATTGTACACCCTGAGACACCCATTTATAGGTTATGTGATTTCTTTGTCAGCTGGATAATGACGCCATTTTTACACCCCAACCTAGGCACAATTTGTGGTGGGGCATACTGATGTCTTGTTGACCTTCCTTATACCCCCTGCAAACGTGCTGTTTGAAAATGGGTTTAAACTTTAAAATATTCAAATAAGCTATATAAGTATTAAGTTATATACATGACGTTATATGCAGCGCTGTGGACCAGACTGAACATTTTGCCGATGCTTTTATTCGTGAAAGCGTTGCGCATGACTATAAGGTTGTGACAATGTTATGAGGTTCGAAGGTTTACAGTCCATGCCATTTTTTTAGAAAATTCAGTGTAAGAACATGGATATCTTAATGTTTTAACAGTGTTTTCAGTGCGAATTTGGTTAGAATAAGGTAAAAATATGCAAGAATAAAGATCACACATGTTTGTTTCATTGCATTAACACTTGCCGGGTCCATCGGGAGGTATATGAGCACTCGGCCTATCGGCCTCGTGTTCAAACACCTTCCTCGGGACCTGGCAAATGTTAATGCATGAAAAAACATATGTGATCCCTAAATTATATATTTCCCAAAATATCGGAATTTAGATACTGGTAACTTTTCACTGACGCTGACTATATTTTGCATACCTCCAGATAAGAGTGCACAATA
This sequence comes from Loripinus fragilis, assembly GCA_964019695.1. Taxonomy (NCBI): domain Eukaryota; kingdom Metazoa; phylum Mollusca; class Bivalvia; order Lucinida; family Lucinidae; genus Loripinus; species Loripinus fragilis. Next base: position 69,602,930 of record OZ026518.1, read on the forward strand.
GAAAAAATCAATGAGCCACGGCATGAGATTTCCAACAATGTGGTATTTTGACAAGTGTAGACTCAGAAAAGCCTGTGCAGCCCCCTGTTTTGCTTAGAAACTCCAAATGGTGTTCAGACAGTAGCTTAACAGTCATGGAATATACAAGAGACTATCAGACTCACATATGTACAGGCTGGTCTGAGCCTTTGCTGGTCGCCCATACCACATTGTTGGAAATGTTGCGGCTCATATTTCTTAATCAAATTGTATGTTTTGGCTACACGAAAAAAACACTCTAAATGAGTTCTTTGAGCACCCAAAACACATGCTTAAATTGATGAATAAGAAAATAATTGCAATTACAGTAAATCATGTGTAAAACAGCCACTCTCAAAAAGACCAAAAATTGGTTTTCAAGACCAATTATTGCTTAATAAATGTCAAAAGTATTGCAGAATGCTCCAAGGGGAGCATTCTGCAATACTTTTGACCTTCATTAAGCTACCATTTGTCATTAAGATCTTTGTTTTGCCTAGTTTTGAGTGGCCGTTTTACACAGGTTTTACTGTATAGCTCTAAAAATCCTTATCTGGATGTATGGTTTGATTAATAATGGAATGCTCTCAATGAGTTTCGAGCACCCAAAACGCATGCTTAAATTGAGTGATAAGAAAATAATTGCAATTATAGCTCTAAAACCTCCTTATCTGGATGTATGTTTTGATTAACCCTTAAGCGCCAAGAAAAAAATGCATCTGAAACTGTCGTCTGCTGAAGTCGTCTGCTAACACTACTGACGAATTAAGTATAGAAGCAAACAGCGTGGACCCAGAACAGACTGCTCCTATAGGAGCAGTCTGATCTGGGTCCACACTGTTTGCCATAGAGGCTTCTTAAACATTTCAGCAGACGAGAAAGTAGACGACTTTTGTTGCGATTGGCGCATTAAGAGCTAATATAGGAATGCTTGTACATTTCAGCCTGCCAAGGTAACAGTTCACTGGCATAAAGGAACAACTTTTATGATCAAGTTTGATGAATCTGTCATTATAAGAAACAATATGGTAGAGGGAAAACAGTGACAGTACATTACTGCAAGGACAAACACTCAACTCTTTTACCATTCCTTGACTGATGCAATGTTACAGTGAAGTTTGGATTATCCACATAGGTCTAGTAATACAATTTATATTTTAATGGCAAATTACCATTCCTTGACTGATGCAATGTTACAGTGAAGTTTGGATTAGCCACAGTGGTCCAGTAAAAAACAATTTATGTTTTAATGGCAAATTACCATTCCTTGACTGATGCAATGAAACAGTGAAGTTTGGATTATCCACATAGGTCCAGTAACAAACAAGTAAGAAACAGATTCATGCTTGCAGTGATTAATTGCTTAATATATCACTGGCTGGAGGTCAGTCCTTAAAGTAAATAAATCATGAGCGCCAAGCACAAATGATTAATCGACTTACAACTGGCCGAGGGAGCGCAGTGGCTCATTGATAGAGTGCTTGACTGGAGACCAAGGGGCTGCGGGTTCGAGCCTCACTGGCGTCACTGCTTTGTGTCCTTGAGCAAGAACATTAATCCTAGCTTAGTACTGGTTCAACACAGGAAGAACGGTCCCTTTATTACTGAAAGATTGTTGATGGGACGTAAAGAATAAAATCAAACAAACAAACAAACAACTGGTGGACAGTTAGTGATATATTAAGCAACAAATCACTATCAGTGCGGATTTATTTCGATTATAACATCAAAAAGATTAAAAATACGGAAGAATCCTTCATAGTCTATAATGAATTGACTGTCAGAATTTCCCGCAACTCTTGTTTAGACTGAAACGGGTATTTTTAGGAACAATTTTAACGTCAAGTATTTTTGAAAACGACATTATGCTGTCTATTGTCAACGTTACAATGCCTTATGTGTTAAACTACGTCATGGAAATCAAACGGAATGACGTCACGCTGGTCCATGCCCAGTCCGTGCAGGGAATTATCAGCTAATAAATCACTGAGTTTAACCATTGGCTATATAGGCTAGGTGTGTTAGAATTTATGTTTTAATGTCAAATTAAGTAATATATCTTTTTAACCAGTCCAATATACCATCTCAATTTTGTGTGTTTGGTTTGTGGTTAAACTTCCCAGTCAACAACTGTGGTCATGGGGAGACGGTCAGTTAACCTAACCTCACTTTATTCCTGGGCAAGCTTAGACTAAGCAGTTGACCAGATCTCAGTTCACATACTTTAGCTCGTAACTGACAACAGCCCTTCTTGAATCAACGGAATGAGGAGAACTACTGTTGAAAATATTTGATGATCAACCTCCACGAAAATATGGGGCCAGCCTGGGATCAAACTCACCACCCCTGAATCAGCCAGCAGATTTGTTACTGATTGCCCTACAGGACCAAGCATACTTTCACAGTTAATTTTACTGAAAAAACACTTTAAAATGGACTGTTCCCAGGACTTAAGTTAAGAGTGTGTAACAGAAAAATAGTTTTCTTATTTCTCAACTAAACATATGTTGTGTGTACTCAAAAGAACCTGTTCAATGAGACGGTTCTTTTGAGCACCCAAAACATATGCTAAACATTATGGGTTAGAAAAAAAATACAATTTTACGGTTAATTATTTTGTTTATCTAAGCCTGTGGTTCTCTGTGTTCCCACCTGGTCACAACTTTCTCATCTGCTTATGTTCTTATGGAGCCTATATTGCAAAAAATATAAACCAAGATCAGACTGCTTCCTTGAGAGCAGTCTGATCATGATCATGGTTCATAGTTTTGCTACCCAGGGGACAAAATTCCACTTGCTGTCTTAATTACATTTGAAATCTAGAAAGGGTGAGTATTTCTTCCCAAAGCACCCGACCTACAGGTAGGATGTGTGGTTTGGGAAGAATTACTCGAGGAAGTCATATTACAAATTACTCCCTGATGTTCTTTATTGCATACACTTTTAAAGGACAAGTGCATGTGTTTGCAGGACAAGTGTAAATTGTAAGTCACTTGTCCTGCAGGACATTGAGATATTTTCGGCCCCTGCTATCATAATAAAATCTAGTCTGAAATACACTATAAAATGGACTGTTCTTTGGATACCATACAAAACGTTTTGATATACATGTATTTGGTAAGCTGAGACCTTCTAATATAAGAATCTGGTTGATGACACCTTGTCACCCTTGTTCATTTTGAGGAAATCAAGATGGCGTCCAAGATGGCCGTCAAAAAGGACAATAAACTGATACTACTCATATGCTGTAAAGCTACCATTATACTGTCTGGGTGTGATAAGTTGCAATATAGCATATATTGTTGACATTCAGCCATTTTATTGTTATTTATTCCCATAATCAAATTTGAGGGCATCCAGGATCGTTTCCATGAGTAGAAAGTAAAGTAATACTGCTATAAAGTTCAATTGCGCTGTATTATTATTTTGTTTGCAAAAAGCTTTGTGACTAGAAGTAAAAAGTTGTGATTTTAAATTAGGGATAACTGTATTCAAAATTTTCATTTGGGGAGGTATATCGTCGGATATACGGTTGGAAATTAGTTTCAAGGCGACGGGTAAGCGGAGCCGTAAAACTTGATTTCCGAACGTATATCAGACGATATACCTCCCCAAATGAAAATTTTGAATATGGTTCTCCCCATTCTAATGCACTATCAAGATTTTCCCTTCAAAAAGACAGTGAAAATGTACTTTGTTGCGCTTATACGTCCAGCGGCTGCCAGCTGCATAAAACCGCTTGCAAGCTGCATATATTCACTTGTCAACCAATGGAAAGGGACATTACGTAATGACGTGGGGTCTCCGACAGTACATCGCAGGATATACTGTCGCAAATTTATGACGTTATCCAATCAGACCGCGCATTGCATTTGCAAGTGCATTACAATCATTATTATGTACAGCTGTTGCATCTCAAACAAAATACACCAGTGAAGAGTGGAGCTAAACACTTTGCGTGTAAAGCATGACAAGGAGAAATTATGCCGTTCATGTACAGTAAATTAACTGATATGAGCCTTGACATGGGTTTTCCAACAACGTGGTATGTGCGACCAGCAAAGCCTCAGATCAGCCTGCGCATATGCGCAGTCTGATCAGAGGCTTTGCTAGTCACTTGATTATTCTATAAGTGTTGAACATCATTTGGAGTTTATAAGATTAACAAGAGCTACACAGACGCGTCTGAGTCTATTCATGCCAAAATGCCATATTGTTGGAAATCACATATTACGGCTCAAATGAAATAAATATACATGAGCCAGTGCATAAGAGTTTGGTACATATCACATTGTTGAGCATTAAATGACTAGCATTATGAGATTTCCAACAATGTGGTATTTTGACAAGTGTAGTCATACGAGCCTGTGCAGCCTACGTTTTAAGCTTAGAAACTCCAAATGGTATTCAAATGGTATTAGCTTAACAGTCATAGAATACATAAGCGACTAGCAAAGGCTCTGATCAGACTGTGCGTATGCGCAGGCTGGTCTGAGGCTTTGCTGGTCCCACATACCACTTGGATCCAATATAAACACGGACTGGTCACTTAATATACAGGTAAATGCATATATTGGAAATATGTTGTCGTGGCTGGCTTTTCAAAACTGACGTATCATCCGCGTATGTTTAAGATTAAAAACTCATATCTCGGCTATTTCTCTGCATATCTTTGATTTTTCTTCAAAAAGCAATAGTTCAACATTCTATCTTTACGACTTAGTTGTTATATTTATTGAATGCTCATTCGTCTTTATGAACATCAGCAAGAAACCTTGGTACCCTTTTTAGATATTTTCAGCACTTTTAGCCGAAAAGTGTCAGGAATTAACATAAAAAAGATGTAAAAAATCAATTATATTAAATAGATTTACTGTAACTTGTAACATTACAGCTTCGCATACCGGGAGTAATCTCTTATAATCTCATGTATGCTCAGAATCAATTTATTGGTTGTAGTACTTTAAAATAGCACTAAAACTAAGCCTCGGCAACATAACTTCGTATTTCCGTCAGTGACCAGTCCGTTTATACTGGGTCCGAGATACCACATTGTTGGAAATCTCCTGACGCAGCTCAAATGTTCAGGTGACATTGCCTGGGCAAATGCACAGACAAGCATTAACCGTTGCTTGTCACATACACAGACTAGCCTTAGCCCCCGCTTGTCACATACACAGACTATGGATGTAGATGACGATTTGGACCACAAAGTATAGCCCTAGCTCCAATGGAAAAGAAAACAAAACTTTTTGTGGCTTTTCCATGGGTAGCAACCAGTACTGGGCGGGAGGGTTTATTGTTGTGTGTGTATTTTATGACGGGAACTCCCGAAGGCTCAACCGAAAGTGGTTTTATGGAGAAGCCGGGAATCGAACCTGAGACCCCTGGTTTACAAGACATAGGTTTATCCCCTACACCACGGCGGCTTCACTGGATAGGCCAGCATGGCCGTTAGGAGGAGGCTTTTGCCTATATGTGATAAGTACCAAGGTCTTATAAGTTGTCTAGATAAATTCATGAAGTGTGAGCAGTGGCTCAGTGGTAGAGTGCTTGACTCGAGACCGAGGGGCCGTGGGTTCGAGCCTCACCGGCGTCACTACGTTGTGTCCTTGAGCAAGAACATTAATCCTAGTTTAGTACTGGTTCAACCGAGGAAGACTCGTCCTTTTATAACTGAAAGATTGTTGATGGGACGTAAAGAATGGAATCAAACACAAAAAAATAATGAAGGGAGAGCATGTCGATCACTATACATCCCTTGTATCTAGAATGAACCTGAGTAGCATGGATTTATGTGTTATAGACATAGAATACCCCAAAAACCAACCTGAGACATTAAAAAATCTGGGGCCAGTTTATACTGCTGTAGGCTTGAACAGGATCTTGCCTGCCATATTGAGTCTGTTGACAATGTTAAAAGGATAATCATAAGGGGGGAGGGTTTAAAGCAAAGGCAGAATATATTCATGCAAGTTAGATAGAGACTCCATTCAGAAACTCTGGACCTTGTTTATACTGCTGTAGGCTTGAACAGGATCTTGCTTGCCTTATTAAGTCTGTTGACTATGTAAATAGGATAATCATAGGGGGGGGGGGTAAAGAAAAGACAGACTATATATAGGCAAGTTAGATAGAGACTCAATTCAGAAAGGCTGTAAGAATGTGTTGGCCAAATATCTCCTGATCATTATCCAGCTGAAATGACCTTGTCATTGAAAACTAGCACAATATTTTGTTAGATTTCATTCTTTACGTCAAAGTCAATAATTTTCCTGTTGTGTTGGGACTGGTCTTCCTAGGTTGAACCAGCAGTAGGCAAGGATTAATGTGTTTTGCTCAAGGAAACAATGCAGTGACGCTGGAGAGGCTAAAACCTGGAACCCCTCAATGTAGAGTCAAGTACTCTACCATTGAGCATTTGCGTTCCCTAAACTACTGTAGTGTAGCCCTTTAAAGAGACAAAGTCTGTAACTATGAACATTTTTCGAAAAAAAAAATAGTTTCTTTTTAAATCATTTGTAAAAGCAGAATTAAGTTAAGTTTTCACAATAAAACTGTTCACTATAGCTGAAAACTGCATGGAAAAGTGAATTATCTTATAAAAACAGGTGTTTTTTTTCTCTTGTTGGCAATTATTTGCGTCCCTCCAATAATTATAGACAGTCAAGTTTTAACATAAATGCTGTTGTTTTGATACTGATAATTTGTAAAGATTTACGGAATTGGTAAAATATATACCTGGATTTTAGTTTTTTTACTGTGTACTTGAAAAATAGAAACATTACAGGTCCATTAAAAAAGTTATTTCACTACGCAATATTTCAAAAGTTTTTTCACATTTTCATTATACATGAATGGTCTATGTTTTACCATACATGTATTTTAATTCTCATGCCATTTCATGCCTATATAGCATATCAAAACGTATAATCAAACAACATTGTATTTACATATCAAATACATTCCAATGAAAACACAACAACATAACTTAAGTACATTCAAATGAAAACTCAACAACATTATTGTACGCCTACATCATAAAGTATTTCGTTGCACCTCTCTTTTCTTTAATAAGATCTGCAATTCTCCTTAGAATTGAGTTGTAAAGTTCTTCCAGGATGTTGCTTCACTATACCACGCTCCGAACACTCGCATTCACATTCTTTTTTTACACAGCATTTGGTTATCAATCTCTATCTTCATAATATCTCAAATGTTCTCAATGGGTTTAATGTTGGCAAAATCCCTGGCCATTCCAGACGAGGTGATCCTTTACATTCTAGGAATGTTCTAGTACTTTTAAAGTTATGGCGTGGCGCGAGATAATGCATCAAACTATATTATTTTTTTGGGAATACAACGCATTCACATGAGTCTGTTTTTGCAGTCATAACAATCGACGCTATTGTCGTGTTTGGTGCAAACAGAATGAGAAACATCACGCTAAGTGTACTCAGACTACTGTAAAATCACCAGTAAGTGTGCAAGTTTGAGGAGCTATAATCAGAAAGAGAAAAGGTCTGAGAAAAGTGAATGGTAACATGGATAATGCAAAATACCAGAGTGATATTATTCATGATATTGAAATGACATTGCGCTGTGTTCTAACAGAAGGGCTATATCTGTACGCATGATCTCGCTATGCCATAATTCTAAAAGTTGTAGAACATTCCTAGAATGTAAAGGAATATCTGTTCTGGAATGTCCTGAGAATTCGCCAGACATAAATCCCATAGAGAACGCTTGGAATATAATACAGAAAGTGATTGGTAACCAAATTCCATGTAAAAGAAAATAGATGTGGGACCGAGTATGTGACGCATGGTATAGTCTAGCACCTAACGTCCTAGAAGAACTTTACAATTCCGTGCCAAGGAGAATTGCAGATCTTTATAAAGCAAAGGGAGATGCAACGAAATACTGAATTTATGATGTAGGCGTACATGTATGTTGTTGTGTTTTCTTTGGAATGTACTTAGTTAAAGTGTGCTGCTGTGTTTTCTTTGGATTGTATTTAAAGTGCGTTGTTGTGTTTTCTTTGGAATATATTCGATATCATATACAAATGCTGTCTCTGATGATTTATAGAAATGCAATGGCATGATACTCAACTGACCATGTATAGTAAAACATAGGCCATTAATGTATATGATAAATGTGAAAAAACTTTTGAAATATTGCGTAGTGAAATAACTTTTTTAATGGACCTGTATTTCAAAAATTGAAAGATCAAAAGTTACAGACGATGCAGCTTTAAATGGAACACTGTTTTTCGGCAATAACATTTAATCGAAAATGCGGATTTTAAAAATATTTGGAGAAATATATTTAAACCAAAAAACCCTAATCCATTTTTTTTGGAAGTTGCCATACGTTTTCACAAATGCTCTGATAGGATGGAATTTTAACATCCTTAATGTTTTGTGCCTAATAATATTCCCTTCTATAGGCCAATTTTGACCTCAGACGGATCAAAGGTCAGACGAGTTTACTTAGGAGCACGAGAAAGGTAAATAAGATTGTAACTGTTGTTTTCTCACTAAATACTTACTGCTCATGCTATCGAAGTAACAAACTTTCCAATAAATATGTAACAACATGGCCAATACAACATCTACAGGCTTAGTCGAGCGGTTTACGTCTTAAATTGCAAATATTCCATGAAAAGTTTCAGATTTAGAATCCCTGAGTTCGAATCCCAAAGTTTTTTTTTCTTTTTAGCATATCTTTTTGTTCTTCGAGAAAACTTGAATTTCTCATGTTTTACGTGAAGGCTTTTTTTTCTATTTGGCCCGTGCTCAATTCATTTGCAAACGAATCCAAAGCAAACACCATGCCGATGCAGTGCAGATGCAGAAGATCCATAACCTTTGTAAACAGGAGAAGGAAGTTGGGCTAACAATATCACTGGACCAGGCAAAGGAAAGGACCAACCGAGGCAAATGTATCATTTAGCGGCTGAAGAAGCGAGACCAGACGAAAGAGAAGGAACCTGAACGGTCTAGAACGAAAGAGGGTCCAACTGCACGACTTTGAAGTACTTTGAGCATGTTTTGTCAGTAGAGCGTGTATACTGGTTAAAGTTGATCGCGATAAAGGAAGAACATGAGCAAGTGGTGATCGATTTTGTGTCGGAAACCGACTACAGCTGCGATGCTGACACTGCCAGCAAGACGGAGGGCATGTGAAATTAAATGAATCTTAAAGTTAATCCGAAATAAAATACATACCATGGTGAAAAATATAATTTAAAAAAGCACACGCACGCGCGCGCACGCACGCACGCGCATTAAAAGTAAAAAAAAATATGCCTGACCGAGACTCGAACTCGCATTGATTTCTTTCGCCTTATAAAACAAAATATAATATAGCGGTCTTTACCTACTGAGCTACAGAGAACGTTGACTAAATGGTTGAAAGTTTACTTCATACTGTATTATGTATTATACATGTAAACGCCTATGATACCGCTTTGTAACGGTTTCTACCTGTTTCCCCTTTCACGTGCTGTAAATTCGAATAGTCTGATCTTTGATCCGTCTGAGTTCAAAATTGGCCTATAGTACCTTGTGCGAAACGGATCACTAACTATCAGTTGAACATAAATCAGTGTGTATATTAAAGCTGCATAATCTGTAACTTTTGATATTTTCATTTTAAAAATAATGTTTCTATTTTTCAAGAACACAGTAAAAATACTAAAATTCAGGTATACATTTTACCTTTTTCATAATAATTAACAAATTATTAGTGCCAAAACAACAGCATTTATGTTAAAAATTAACTGTCTTGAATTATTGGAGGGACGCGAATAATTACAAACAAGAGAAAATACACCTGTTTTTATAAGATAATTTACTTTTTCATGCAGTTTTCAGCTGTAGAAATTAGACTTATTGTGACAACATAACTTTATTCTACTTTTGCAAATGATTTAAAAAGATTTTTTTTTTCGAAAAATGTTCATAGTTACAGAGTATGCAGCTTTAACATAAAACGATTTACAATAACACTTCAGTGGTTTTAAATGTAGCTGTATTTTGATGTGTGTGGCTGTTTATCAGCCTAGCCAACACTATTTCATTTCCAACCGAAATACACAGATGCTGGCCCAAAAGAAATTAAATATCTATGCCTATTGCAAAAACACTCTCATTTGGAAGCCCTTGGCCTAGTTAATACATGAATGAGTCTGCTTACTGATCACACTACTCCCATATGCCTGCTGTAAGCACAACAAACTTATTTTTCTATCATATAAAGTAACGGTAATAGTTGAACTATAAAATTAAATGCTACTGGCAGATGCCCGTCCATATATGATTTTATTCATATTTCTATGACTGTGTCAGTCTAATTGTACGCTCACATATACAGACACATGTACAAAACATACAGATAGGTAAACAGACGGAAGCAGACGAAATGAAAGGGTTTTGTAGGCACTAAATGCAAAAAGAACCCATTATTCGTAGACCTATATACATGTAAGCAGCTTGGATTTCATCGTACCATTTGATGCCTTCAACAAGATAAACGTCTTTTACAAATGAGCAAATACTTCGATCTCTATTCTACGTGTATTGCACTGACAGTACATAAATGGGTACTGAAAGGGTATTTACATACCAACAAAAACTAAGTTCAAAAACTAAGTTATTTATTTTACAAGATATCAGAGCAGTAAGATTGATATCATTCTCCGCCAAAGGGTACTTTCATCTGTGCCCATGCATAGATTTTCTTCAAACTTTGTATATTAACAACACATTATATACGAACTATGAAAATGTATTTATCGAATTAGATAGTTAAGAATAAGGTTTAGGAAGAAACCCTGACGTACTCCACATTCAATGTGGTACCTGTCTCTCAATGTCCATGTCCTAAATCTATAAAAAAAATTATTTCTATGATTTGTCATCTAGATTGAATCCAAAATACCATAGACATTATTTTAATACCACGAAATCATTTGGATAAATTATGGTTTACGTTTTCAGAAGAAGTGATTGTAAAATTTCAATATTTTTTTTTTCAAAAATTTACAAAACATTCAACATTCAATTCAAAAGATGGATATGTTCTAGCCTTTGTCAAGATATCATATTATCACAAAAACATGCCATATATATACTGCTGATCTGAGCCAAATATCATGAAAATCCAAAACCGGTAACTTTGTCATTTCCTACCTCTTATGGGTATAGGTCAGTTTAAGCAAAATTTATTATATAGTTCAAATGAATCAATAACTCGACATAAAGAGGTTGTTTTTAATCTACTTCCACTTTTCTTAAAGAAAGACGTGTTTAGACAATTTTAAATGATTCAATGCTCAGAAATGCCGAAGGTCATGGCCCAGTGTGCCATATGGGGCCAAGACATTGTGTATCACTTCCTCAAGTCCTGAATGATATTGTTTAAGAAACATAATGTCCTAACAATAAACATGTGAATAAAGAAGACTAAATATTTCCTTTACATCCCAACTGAACTAGAGGAACCACATTTTGGTGCCGTGACCAGGATAACGTGTAACAGAGTCTTATCAACTGTATCATAAAACAGTGTTCTACACGAATAAGTGAGGTCCAGAAACAAAACTGTATGCCTAGAATATACAGCCAGCTAAAGTATAAATGTTCCTATTTGATGGCAATCAGCACCAGTTTCACAAAACAGAATGAACAGAGATTTAAGCATTAAATTAGCAATACCTTTGAAGCCAAGAGTTATCTGTGACCAAAATGGTAAATTTTAACCAATGACATGGGGTAATTTTTGTGAAGCAGGTTTATTAGTGAGTCTTACAATTATAAAATCATAGATATAAGGTTCTTCTCCTGTATGAACTGACTTGTCATAAGGTTTCTCTTCTGTATGAATTAAAATTCTTAATAATGTTTCATATTAAGTGGAACATTGGCTAGATGTAGTTTTAATGTTAGAAACTAGATGTGTTAAGTACAGGTGTCAACATTTGTATCAATTTGACTAATATTATTGTGTAAGCACTTCATTAAATAAGAATCGTGGCACGTAATATCAAAGATTATTTTTTTTTCTTTTCCAATCCATAATAGGGGAAGCACTGAACATATCAACTTCTACCAATAAACGTACTAGCATGATGATTTAAACTAAGCAAGTATTCAAGTATGTTTTACACTGAAACATAATTATTATATTTTTTACATTTCGATGAATTAGGACCATGTGTTTACATCAAGTTAAAAAAATATGTTACCGGTCCTTGAATTTCATGAAATTTGGTCTACATATTCATAACATGTATGGATAGTTTATATGTTGAAATGGTATCTTGACAAAAACTGCAATCTGTAAAAATGTTCATTCCAAATTTGACTGAATACAAAATATACAGTCGAAAATTTGGGTAACATGCTATAAAAATTAATGCCCACCCAATATGCTAATACATACAAAGCCATTTTAGGTAACAGCGAACTTATTAATGATATAGCTATTTAATAAAACATTTTTCTGCCAGTTAGATAATATGTCAATTACTTAAGAAATGATTATAACTGGGTACCCTAAGGTATTAAAGTGATCTCATTCATGACGCCATAAATAAGCAATGGCATTGCATAAAAACTCAAACGTACAATAAATATTAAAGTTATACCCCAGACAATTAAATAACATAATATTTTCAAAATCCAAGCGTGGGCAGACTCCCATGTTAATTTCCCATACCATGCAAGAGCCCCTATTTAAGGCACCAAACAAGGGTAAGCGTAATATTGGTCTGTTGTCGCAATGGTTTTTGTTTTTATTGTATCATTATTGCGTCTGGTAGTGTAATAACGCAATGCAATAAATTCAATAATCTTGTCTCAATCTGTGTGATAAGCCATTCGTTAATTGTTTCGTGGATTATCTTCCCGTACAGACGCACAAATCATTCTCACACAATAACTTGCACTTGACTGGAATTCCAGAAAATTATTGATTGCAGACAAGGAAACATATATAAGCAAAACAGCATGACAAGAGGTCAGTTTGACTTTCAGTGCTGACGTTGAAAAAATGAGCATTTGACTGGCTTCATGAAAATGCAGAATAAAAGGAGGCTGTTATTGGAGATGGAACATTATTCAATTTTGTGTAGGTCAGTGGTAATTTAAGTTTTATTTGGTAATAACAAGGACTGACTCGCAATTGCTCGAAATTGCATTTAACAAAAAGAACAAAACATATACATAAACAGAAGAGAGAGAGAGAGAGAAAAAAATCAACAATTAATTTTTAACTCTTTGCCTTTACAAGTGCCGCTTGCTGCTCACCTTTGCAAACAGTTTGGACCCAGATCAGGTCCAACAAAATATTGACATTCTAATGATATTCCTTAGCGAGATTTTTTAAATAAATATAACAACAAAATGCCGCTTTTCTTTCGTAACAAAGTAGCAAACAGAAATACGAGATATCCAAAGCTGTCTGATGATACGAAATAAAAACATTTGACGCATCAATTTTATCATGTGCTCGTGTCCGAAATTCGTCTTTTCCTGCTCATATGCCATTATATACTGATCGGTATGCATTGTATTATACGAGCGGACGTGTACAATTTTCGAGCCCTGATGCTCTAATGACATTATTATGACCTGCGTTAGGTTTACTGAATCATGAGCGTTTTACTTTGTTAAGTGCATCTTTTTCTTTATATGATGACAACTTATTATATAATGTGTTTTCTTTGCAAGCCTTTAATGAATCTTTAACTTTTGCAACCGTTCATAGCCTCACGAACAACGCAAATTTGACTGACAGCTGCCAAGCTCACTTGCCCGTGCAATGCGCTTCAAACATCGAATTCATTCGCCAGATGTGGCACTGACGTAGTGATTGACAGCGAGCTACACCTGAGTTGCACGTGCAAAATAAACTTCTTGTTTGCTCCATTGGCTGTCTGTGGTCACACTGGCTGTTTCGCTTTTCCGTTTTACACTCCAACAAACCCGTTAATACGATGAAATATTAAATACAAAATTGTTTTATCTCTTAAATTATAAATAATTTCTATATATTAGTTATTTATAATGAAATATTAGCAATAAATTCAATTTTGAGAGGCTCATGGAATCATGAATACTTCGGGTCTCTTGCAAAGTAAGTGAAGCACTAACTTTGAAAGAGACCCGAAGTATTCATGATTCCATGAACCTTCCAAAATTGAATCCATTTCTTAAATGTATCAAAGTCATAATATTATGTATGATACATCGACTTTTTATATGCGAAATTCTTTATATGCTGATTGAGTTTCATTATATGATGGGGACACAATTTAGCTGAGTGTTACTCTAAAATGCGTAAAGGGCTCTTTTTCGCGAAAGAAATTCAACGGTGCTACTGCATACAGTAGCCAAGCAAGCTTTTATTTAGAGTGAATGCCCGCTTTGAAATTGGTGCAGATTTTTTACAGGTGCATAAGCGCACCTACCATAAAAAGCGCCATTTTCGCGTAGACTCAAATAATAAAATTTTGCTTAAGATACTTGTCAACGATTGGTGATGACAATAAATTTAATCCATACTAAAATAAGAAAATATGTTTAACATGTTTTAGGAAGTTCAATGGATTTTTCCATACCGTAAAACTTTAGTAAATGCCCATGCTCGTGTTTGTTGAAATCAAGAGTCAAAACATACATTTTTTGAGTGTGTTTGTTTTTTCAGTTTAGGTGGGGTTATTTTTATTTTTATTATTTTTTTCTGATTATGATTACATAAAATATGACCCAAGAGAAAATAACAGGGCAATAATGAATTTATTTAAGTATTAAATTTGCCTTTTGAATAAAAATCTGGCTTTTTGAAAATTAATCTATCATTTCTTGACTAAAGGGTGCTCATGGGAGCTGTATCACTGAGACGGTTCTTTTGAGCACCAAAAATAAATAAATGTGTATAGTGATAGCGAGAATACTCACTGGAAAACCAAAATATTTGCTTATCAGGATCTATGCGATTCAGCATATAAAGAAGTTGAGGCATATAATGAGATGCATATTACTTGACTTTTCGCTTACTGTAAAGGCGGCAACTTTAATATTCATATCTGGGTGTGTTTCGGCTAGTCCATCTGCTAAGGAAGGGAAATCAGGTTTTATTTATAATTTGGTAAAGAGTTAATAAGCTTTTTGAGCCGCGCAAACCTGCGTGCATTTCATGAAAATCCTAACCGTATACACACTGAACTCACAATTCTTAACCCTTAAAGCGCATAATCACAAAATGTATAATTTTGCCGTCCACTAAACTATTTGAAGCCTCATAGTTAAACAGTGTGGACCCAGATCAGACTGCTCCTGTAGGAGCAGTCTGATCTGGGTCCACAATGTTTGCCTCCCTGCTTATGTTAAATAGACATTTTCAGATGCAGTTATTTTGCTGGCGTTTTAAGGACTAAATAATGACTGAGGTGGTGGCACAAGATGATATAGTTACCTATGAATAAAACCACGCCTCCTTTTCAGCTTTTACCTATGCCTAAGGTTGACTAGTCCTAATTACGCATTCATGAGGCGCCGCCTTTACAGTAAGCGAAAAGTCAAGTAATACATAATACAATGACTTTGATACATCATATATAAAGAAAAAAATCACATATTATACGGTTTACACATGATAAGAAACACACGTCTTATAATAAGGTGTCATCATACACAAACAAGGACGAATTCTCATGATACAATAAAGTTGACGCCTTACATGCATACTATATTATAACAGCAGTAAGTATATAATGAAATATGAGCAGAATATAATGAATTTCGTGTAGAACATGTATACATGCTATACAAATGATGTATCAATTGTTTTTACGAGATACAACCAGACGGCTTTGGCGTTCCATATCATAAGTACGAGTTTAATCTGCTCTCTCATCTGGCTAATTTCATGGGTAGCCTATATTGCAAACAGTATTGACCCAGATCGGACTGCTCCCTTGGGATCAGTCTGATCTGGGTTCATATTGCTTGCTTCCAGGAATAAATCTAGTTTGAAGTGCACTTGAATATGCAGCAGATGTGTTATGTGAGAAGCAACATGTCCAAATTGTCTTTAATAACAGGCCCCGAGGTTTTAAAACTTTTTCATGCTCACTTTAACTAAGCACGAAATTTCAACTGCTCATAAAAACTTAAATACCGACAAATAAAGAAGTATTGTCTGTTGCTTTAAGTCTCTCATATGTTGGTCATGCTAATAAATGTTAAAATGCCAACAACATTTATGAGCAGGATTAATTTCAAGGTCAGCTGAGTTGAACATGGAAAACGTTTTATAACCTCGGGGCCTGGTCCACCAAAAGTCTTTATTTTGGCGTTCATTCGATTTTCTGAGTATTAATATCAACAATACTTATAACTACTTATTTTAGTTTAATGATACTTTGTGGTCGATGACAAATGGGCATATTGGATGGCGTATTTTCATTTGGAATTCCTCGACCCTATTCAGAATCAGATTCGCGGAGCTGGCCGAAGAATAACGAATGGTATATACTGTACCCAGTAAGCACACGAGAGTGGGCCACCATCGGCTTACCAGCGAAATGCTATACAAATGGCGCCTCGTTGAAGAGTCAATAGTGGCCAGACACTGTCTGCTTTTAAATGAATACTGGTGTAAATGATCATCTTTGTTAGTGTTTACGCACAGTAAAACCTGTGTAAAACGGCCACTCAAACATAGCCAAAAGAAAGATCTCAATGACAAATGGTAGCTTAATGATGGTCAAAATGATCCCTTGGAGCATTCTGCAGCACTTTTAAACCTGTAAATTGGTCTATAATTGGTCCTGAAACCCAATTTTCTGTCTTTTTGAGAGTGGCCGTTTTACACAGGTTTTGCTACACATGTAAATCTAACTACACATTCAAGCAATGAAGTTTGAGAAAATTCAGCCACGGAAACTTTAGAAAACATTCAGAAACGTCAGAGAACTTTCATAATTGCTAGAAAACATTTAGAAATATTTGAGAACATTTATAATTGTTTCACGACTTAATCATGGAGATACTTCATCTCAAACAAATCATTTCCATAAATTCAGCTGTGCCAATATTTGGTTATATATTGCCGCCGCTGGCAGTTTTTGTGCTGATATTAAACATTCTTATGGTGTTAACGTTTTGTCGACGTCATACAAGATCACCAATCAATTCTCTTCTGATGGGAATCCTGACAATGGACACTCTCGCCATTATGATGCCAATACCAGTGTTCGTCAACTTCTTCACCATGGGAAACTATCAGTACGCTGTCCCGTACGACTGGTGTCAGGCGTACTTCATCCTTATGTTCGTTCTGCCTTTGACGTGTAACATGGCATCTATTTGGATTACCTTTACACTAGCCTGTGTACGTTGCTACTCAATTTGGCGACCGCTTTCAGCAAGAACACATCTGACTTCATTCAAGATGAATATTGGATTATTCATAATAGTGCTTATTTCTGTCGCTACGTACTTTCCTAATTACCTTGAATACAGTTTTACCCCGATAGCCATTGATAACGTTACACTGGCATGTGAAGCAGAGAAAAGTTTTTCTCATTCCAAGGAAACTCTTTGTTCGCTTCATAACTGGATCCAGATAGTGCTGACGTCACATATACCCTGGGTGTGTATAATATTTCCCAACGTCGACATGCTTTGGCAACTCAAAAAGTCGCAAACGAAACGAAATGTCTTGTTTCATGGGCTCAGGGCTAAACCAGAGAACGGCGATGAACTAGATACATGTATTGGTTGCAGACCGAGGTGCTATAGTTCAGCAAGGACGCTTCAAACACGGCATAGACGAATCACGTGGATGATCTTCATCAACGTTACACTTATATGGCTGGTGGAAATACCATTCGCCACAGTCTTAACAAGCATATTAATTCAGAGAAGCTATAATTTCATGAAAGTTAACATCGGAACGCCGGCTGTTATTGTCATCTTGTTGAAATACATGTCATATCCGGTGATCTTTTTCACCAATACCTTCATGTGCGGACAGTTCCGGAAAAACTTTAAAAGCGTCGTACTTTGTCGAGCAAGCGGTACCAGTATGAATGTCTTCGACGTTGGCCAAGGCATCCCAAGAAATTATTCCATGACAACGAAGAAGAAGTATCTTCACTCACAGCTGAGCTAAGAGAAAATCGTTGTAGAGTTACCCGGTAGTTGGCCCGCTAGTAAAATGTCATTTGAATTGTGTTTCACTGATGGGCCGATAGTGGTCCGAGATTGTGTGCTGGCTGGATATATCGACCATGTAAACTGTCGTACTCGCTCTAATAAGCGTTTTATTTGCCATTATTTTCTCAAAAGTTCGATATATTTTTTTCTTTGGAAACCGGCAGTGTGTACCCAGATTAGACCTTATGGTAAGAACATCTTATCAGGCTCCACATGGTTTTAATCCACACGTGATGTTCGCTTTTTTCTTGTAGGGTGCAATTGTAGCACTGGACTGGCTGCAATATCTATAGACGTGAATATACTATAGTATCCAGAACTATACACAGCGTCAAAAGTTAATCACCACTAACTTCGTAGCTAAATTTTTCAGAGTATGGTTATGTGATGCATATACCTTATAATATATCATAAATGTATCATATAGGGAATAGATAGTAAAGCAATCAGGCTATTTTGAAAAAATATGAGATCGTGAGTTCAACTAAAAGCACATAGGGGTCACCTCTTTTTCGTTGCAACTTCGTGTACATGAATAGTAGTTGTTATTTTTTGTGAAAAGGGCACAACATGTGTTTCAAGATGTTGGGGGTTACTTCTTGAAGATTTTATGGTGAAAGAAAGAAGTTTTGATAAATCGCGAAAGCTCATGATTTTGTAACAAAATCCGAATATAAAATTTATATTTTAATTTTCATTGAAATATTTTGCAGAGTTTCTTAAATAGATAAAGATTGTTCATGTTCAATAAAATTCCTTCACCGTAGTTTGAAAATTAGTTCAGCAAAAACTTAGGTGGTGCTTAACTTTTGACGCCGTGTATAGAAAAGCACTTTGTATACTGGAAACCCCTACAAACAATGAAGACCAAGATGAATTGAAGCAACAGGCTGCATTTCATCAGGGGCTACACTGTTTGTTAATGTCAAAACAACTATCAAGGAGAGTAATACATCATACCTGTGAGTAAAGTACGCAACGGACAGTCCCATACTTATTGTATTAATAAAAATGGGAAATTCGTTCGAATATTATATGGCTATAGGGTCACTGTAAAGGCGATACCTCATGAATGCGTAATTAGGACTGGTCTACTACCTTAGACATAGGTAAAAGTTGAAAATGAAGCGTAGTTGTATTCGAAAGTAACTCTTACACGTTTTTGAAGAATGTTTTCCCTCTGACAAGTGTCGAGTGAGCATGTAACATCATGTTACGTACGTTACCCACCAAATATCGTTCAAATGACACGGAATGTTTAAAGTCAAAAATTTTATAAGAGGCATTCAAATGAATTAAAGTTAAACATTTTTATATAGCCCAAACATAAAACCTTATTATTCAAAACAAAATTATACTATCCACTATGCTAATTATGTGACATTTTGCGTTACTATCCTACTTCTGGGAGAATTATAATGCCGACGTTTCTTCTGAAATGTTCATTACTGTTCATTTTGGTACTGGTGACAATGTTGCTACTTTTCCATCCAATATTCAAAACAATAAAAATCTATTTTAAATTAATGTCACCCGATCAAGTTTAGTCTTACCTATTTGTGGCTGGAAAAGCCTTATAAGTTTAAATTGATATCGTAAGTAATTGACCTGTTACTCTTGATATGATCACATAACATGTGATCATTGCCATGTTAAGTCCAACATTATATGATATGCTTTTGTCCTGAAAATTCATCTGCTCTTTACGTCTGCCGCGTGGATGTTAAACCTTAACTCAATTAATCCATCCAGATAAATATTACAATAATCTTAATCCACCGTATCTTAGAATTTCAGGCAAAAACAGATTATCTCTGACAGCATTTTGTACAACAATAGGAACATATTATGATATATTTCATATGGTTATCTCGTATGTTGCCTTAACAAATTTGAAAGAGCATGGTAATTGTCTTTATTCAGCTGTTACTTGAATTCTATCATATTATCTTTGTTTATGACCCTAAAAACGTATAACTTTGGGCAAATCAATATAATTATTCTGTTGTTTTAAAAAGTAAAAAAAAATGTTTTGCAAAACTAAATGTGCATTGATAACGTCTTTTAAAATAAATATTAAGTTCTATTTTGGACAAACTGGTAGCTATATATCTATTTAATGCAAAACAATAGGTTTAAAATGACTTAAAACACCCCACGGTGTTTAATTTAAAGCAAAAACTAGGCATTAAATAGAATGTATTAAAGTTAGCAATATACGTTGCATATATGAAACTAGCAGCAAAATGAAGATTTACGCCACTCTTTTAAATATCGCCTTACACTTTTGTTATCAATATAATGCTCATATTATGGTGTTTAAAGGCTTACAGATAGGATTACATGCTCAATTTCAATGAAAAGGTATTTACCTCATAAAACATTTTATTCAGGGTCACCATACTCAGCAGCTTATAACTTTTACATTTTTTTTGATAGAAGTAAGCTATTTAAAGTTTTAAATTGGCCAGTTAAATGTCTTTTAGGGCCATGGTATTGTGGTCTAAAGTACTCATCAACAGTTTATCAAATGAAAGTATTAAAAAAGATTATTTTATAGGGTGTAGTTTGCGTATATAACATATATAACACGAGGTAATGTAAGTTAAAGTTTTCAGTTTATGCTTATTTTATTGCCACAAATTACAGCAATGGGGTTGGGTCACAAGTAATGTAAGTGACACACTTCTGCTCGAATAAAACACCTTTAGAAGCCATCCCTTAATAAAATGAGCATATACATGTACACGCTTAAAACAATTATGTAACTATGTCTAAGAGTACTTTAGCATTAGCACCAAAATATTAGTCAACGTTTTTGGGATAACATATGTAATTTTGATGTAACATGATAACGCGACACTTCTTAGAGGGCCAATATGTCTCATTCTGTGGCAAATATATTGAAGTATTAGGGAATAATAGTGGCGAAAATTCCCCTAGGGGCGAGCAGGGTCTACAGCCATCCCAAGGTCTACTAAGATGGATCAGAGATTGGACGAGTCTACGTGAATGGTGAATCATAATCGTGCTATACATTACGGTCATTTAATTTATACAAACAAAATACCTTCTGTTCGTGCTTTCCCAATATGATGTGACTGAAAACTGGTAAGATATAACAGGTTTTTACACAGATTTCCATTTCACATGCTAAACAATGGACCTGTCTAACTTTTGGTCCATCTTAACTCAAAATTAGACACGAGTGAACGTTTAAATGCATTAGGAATCAAATTTGACCTTGACATTTTGTAGGAAAGGGTCAAACTAGGATAATCATGTAATATAGAAACCCAAAACGAGTACTTTGACAAACAGTGAATACCAAAATGAAATGAAGCATAATGTTACATTTCTTCAGGAGCTGCACTGTTTGCTAATATAAAAACAACATTCAGGGATAGAAATACATCATAATTTAGAAACTAATACCTGTGACCCCTTAAAATACAAGCAGGAAATCGACTCCCATACTTATTGTATCACTATGTGTGGAAAAATCCATTAGAATACAAAGGGTTAACAACCTGGGATGTCACACATCCCAGTGCTACATATAATAAGAAGGCGCAAGATCATCGGTCTTCTGGTTCTTGAGAAGTAGATTTTAAGGGGGGTTGGTCTGCATTGTGTGATTGTGGTATTTCCTGATCCTAATTTTTATGTTTTTCACATTGATTTTTGGCGATAACTTTTTTATTATTAATTTTAGCAAACTGTGCTCGCGATGAAAGTTGCAGAGAAAACTTAGCGCCAATTTCTCCAAATGGGTTCATAATCCAATATGCTGTAGTTAACCCTGCGCATAGGTGCACTCTTTTAGATTTTTAATCAAAGCTCAAATAAACTAAGATAAATATGTCAGTCAAAAAACTACATTGCGCCGCCCTAATTCACTAACTAATATTGCCTTAAAACTAATTCAGGTGGATAGTAGAATAAAACTGGCAATTATTTCTGATTTATCTTCTTCGTTATAATGCCATATGTTTTCATGGCAACACTTTACCGCAGCAACTGTCAGAATTTTTAAAGTATGGTCATTCGTTTTCAGATCATGCAAACTGTAGGCAAAAATTGAATCAGTGTCAACATTTCTGCTACATGCTAAGGATAATAAAAAACGTATGTTAGCAAGAAATAACATGCCCTTCAATGTGTTTGTTTGTTTGGTTTGATTCTTTGCTTCCCCACAACAATCTTTCAGTTATGCATGGACGGGTCTTCCTGGGTTGAACCAGTACTAAGCTAGGATTAATGTGTCTTGCTCAAGGACAACATGCCTTTCATGCACCTGACAAAACCACAAATCAGGAAGTAAAACTTTGACGTCATTGGTAACGTCATGACGTTTCTGCCAGTGTGTGTTAAAGTTTAGACAGTGGTGTATAGTTTCAAAAGACCATATTTCAATGAATAATCGAGATAGCTTCATGAATTTGCAGGATAACTTCTTAACACTTTGTAGATTAAGTGTGTATCATTAACTAAATATGACGATTTCGTAATTAAGGCTGGTTTTCACAGACTGTGGCTTAATTATATATATCTTTTACGTCCCGAGTCAACAGCTATGGTCATGGCGGGACGGTCAGTTCACTTAACCACACGTTTTCCTGGGCAAGCTTGAACAAGCAGTTAACCAGTACTTCGTGCACATACATTCGCTTGTAACTGACAACAACCATTCTTGAATTATTCAGCGGAAGGGAGGAGAACGACCGTAGACTTTTTTCATGATCAATCTCCACGAAAGTATGGGACCGGGCCGGGATCGAACTCACGACCCCTGAATCTGCAGTCAGACTCGCATCTGTTGTCAGACACGTTACCGACAGCGCTACGCGACCCGGTATGGCTCAATTATATAAAATAGCTCTCCAAACAAGGAGCAAAGGGTCAGGCCCATTATTTTTTCATGTAAACATACACATACAATTATCCTTAATTAGTTTATTTAAACACGCCCTAACTCTTAGATGCAATAACTTCAAATTTCGTTATAGCTTGTCGGAGTACACCAAATGCCTCGACTCCATTAATGCTAGCCAGAGCATCCAAGAGCCTCATCCTGTCTAGGGAAATCTCATAATTTACTCCTAAATGCGTCCAAAAAAGGAAGTTTCATTATTGCTAACCAAAGCATCCATGTAGTTCCTCGCCCTTTTCTCGGAAAGATCATTATTGCTTACCAGTGCATCTAAATAAATCCTCGCCCTTTCTTGGTAAAACAATTTTTACTCCCCGATGCATCCAAGAAGCATCTCGCCCTTTCCTGGGAAAACTCATCTTTGCTTACCAATGCATCCAGAAGTGCCTTGACCTTTCTTGAAAAAAAACCATACAACACACCAATGCGTCCAAGAAGCGCCTCTCCCTTTCTTTGGAATTTCATTGCTCAACATTGCCTCCAAGAAGCGTTAAACCCATCCTTGGAAATTATCTTATAGCTCACCAATATACCCAAGAAGCGCCTCGCCCTTTCTTGGGAATTTTATTACTCAACATTGCGTCAAAGAAACACTACGCCAATCCTTAGAAAATATTTTGATTGTACACCAATTCTCCCAAGAAGCGCCTCGCCCTTTCTTGGGAATTTCTTTGCTCAGCCTTACATTCAAGAAGCGCTACGCCCATCCTTGGAAATGTTTTATTGCTCACCAATTCACCAAAGAAGCTCCTCGCCCTTTCTTGGGAATTTCATTGCTCAACATTGCGTCCAAGAAGCGCTACGCCCATCCTTGGAAAATATTTTTATTGCACACCAATTCTCCCAAGAAGCGCCTCGCCCTTTCTTGGGAATTTCATTGCTCAACCTTACATCCAAGAGCGCTACGCCCATCCTTGGAAAATGTTTTTTTGCTCACCAATTAACCAAGAAGCGCCTTGCCCTTTCTAAGTGATTTCATTGCTCATTATTGCACCCAAGAAGCGCTACGACCATCCTTGGAAAATATTTTTACTGCTCACCAATACACCAAAGAAGCGCCTCGCTATTTCTTTGGAATTTCATTGCTTAACATTGCATCAGAGAAGCGCTCTGCCCATCCTTGGAAAACATTTCATTGCAAACCAATATACACAACAAGCTCCTCGCCCTTCTTGTCAAACCCTTAAAATTATTAAATTATTTATGCGAGCAAAATATATTTCAATCCATCTCAGCAGCTTGCAAGGTTTAAACAGTTATAACTATCTAGACTCTGCATAAATTCCCTTGACATAAAATGCAAGGATAATCAGAAACCAGTTTTAGCATCAAAAAACAATTTTACAAAAAAATATTTTGAAATAACTCACAGAAGCGTCTGTCAGAAACACGGATACATGTGTTAATGCATTGTGGGTACTCAAAAGAACCGTCTCGTTGAGGCTTTTTTTTTTAAGTTTACAACTCCTAATTAATTCTTTGGTATCAATGTTTTGAATTATTGGCCGGTGACCTTCGTTACGAAATAAATATGGATCCAGGAATTCCATAGGAAGTTTGTTTTGGCCCCCGCAGATAAGGCTGCTAACAATGTTGTGGTCGTTTGAAAAAGATACTATATTAGCACCCTAAAGCAAGAACTTAGCACTGCCAAAACATATGAGCATAACAGGCTTGATGAGACGTCTATCGTTGATAGGCATCGATGCCATATGGCAACTAAGTTTGGGTTGTTTGTTAATGAGGACCATAGCAAGCTTCCTACATTATACTGGTTACCTAAACTTCATAAACGACCCTATAAGTCACGTTTATTGCTAATTCTAGTGCATGTACAACTACTGAGTTGTCTATTCTTTTGACTTCTTGCCTCACTGCGATTAAAAACCATGTCATTAAATATTGCACAACAGTTTATGAAAGAAATGGTAAAAATTTATTTTGGTCTATTAAAAATTCAGGTGAAATTCTTAATAAATTGAAGTCTAGAGGTTTTCTAGCTTCTGGTTTGTCTACATATGATTTCTCTACTCTCTATACTCTATACTCATAATCTAATAAAAAAACTAACAGAATTAATTGAACAAACATTTAACAGAGAGGGCTCACTTTATTTAGCTTGTAATGATAAAAATGCCTTTTTTTACTTCTGAACAACCTAAACGATATAAATTGTGGTCATGTCAGAAAATGTGTGATGCGCTCCATTATCTTTTGGACAATATATTTATAAGATTTGGCTCAAAATTATATAGACAAATTGTTGGTATTCCAATGGGTACTAATTGTGCTCCTCTTGATGCAGATTTGTTTTTGTTTTGTTATGAGAGAGACTTTATGTTATCTCTGTCAGACAATAATCAAGCTGATATTATTGAAGCTTTTAACTCTACCTCCAGATATTTAGATGACTTACTTAATATTGATAATCCTTATTTTGAACAAATGGTAGGTCAGATATATCCCACTGAACTTCAGTTAAATAAGGCGAATTCTTCTGATACTGAAGCTCCGTTTTTTGGACTTGAACTTGTCAATAACAAATGGCATAGTTTCTTCTAAAATTTTTGATAAACGGGATGATTTTAATTTTGAAATAGTAAATTTCCCATTTCTTGATGGAGATGTTCCTCGCTCTCCTTCCTATGGTGTATATATTTCTCAGCTTTTTCGTTTTGCTAGAGTGTGCTCTAATGTTGATGACTTCAACAACAGACACTTATTTTTAACTGCTTAATTATTAAAACAAGGTTATAGATATCATAAAATTCGAAAAGCATTTTCTAAATTCTACTACAGACACTCAGAGTTAATTGTTAAATACAACATTGGGTTAAAAACTCTTCTGCAACAAGGCATATCAGAGCCTATATTTTATGGTGATTTAGTCTATAAATTCAAACGAATTGTTGGAAAACCTAATTTTAGTGATCAATTCAAAAAGATAGTAAAATGTTATATAAGGGTTGGATATAATTTGGATATCATGCGACAGTCTGCATGCCTAGTTTTAAACCCAATCACGGTTTATAGCTATGGTTTCCTCTTTAATTGCACGACGGTGGGTCAGGCCTCAGACTCTATGACGGCTCTGACGTAAAGCTTTAATCGGTGGGTTGGTGCCTGATGCTTATCTGTAGCTGGACCCACCGTGGCTCAACTTCAGTTTTCTTTAGCTCTGACTATCTGTGAGTCATGAGCCCTTTTCTTTGTTTCATCATGGAGTGTTAATTTGATAAGAGTGTTTTCCATGATGATACATTGCATTAGTTAGATGGCCTCCATGCGAGCTGAACATTTCTTGTACTTCACCAACAGCAGAATCTAGGGCGAAGATTTGGTACCAGTAAAATGCATTTAAGCCCCCCCCGGTGGCTTAGGCTGCTGTCCGTTCTAAGGCGGTGGTTCTGTTATTGTTGACTTTTTGTTTATTGTCACTCCCATTGTGGGAGTCTGTAATTGTTCTATGTATTGTTGTACGTTACTTTATGTCCATTCTAGTATTGCAATCATCTTGATGGGGAAGAGAGAGCTGATTGCTTTGCTTAATTTGTCTTCCTGGTGTCTCGTGATGGTTGAGCGGCTCTTCCTCGCGGTGCCACGGGGTTGTCTGCAGTTTGTGATTGTGGTATTTCCTGATCATACTCACTTACTATTTTCAATGTTTTATTGTATTGTGTTATCTATTACGAACTAGTCTTTCCAAATCTTCAGTTGAGCATTTATATTTATGATAAAAAAGTTCATTTTTTTCATCCTATGGCAATGAAACTGATACTTTTGCTATTGTCAAATAATAAATCTGTGATGAGATATTCAGTATTTGGTATACTATATCATACACAACACATATACAACAAATGACAGGAAAACTACTATATCTGACATTTAGAATGTTATCCTTCACATTGTGAAAGAAATAAATTAATTTATAAATGTGTTTCCCAATTTTTACAATTTTGTTCTTAATAGATTACTCATTTACAAAGTTCACATTGCTCGTTGACAGCAAATTACCAGAAGACTAAAGTTGATATGATTAACAGTTTTATTAATAAAACAATGGAAACTATGCTGAAGATACATTGTACACTAAACTCATTTTTAAAGCTAAATATAAATGAATTTGTATACATAAATGTGGGTATAGAATTTGATATGGCGACAGTAACTGATTGCAGACAGCTACATGTATAATGAATGTATCAAAAGTAACATATATTATTTTTATTGCATCAGCTGATAGATGCTAAATTCTATATGAACTGTAAGCAAATATTATTTGTATCCTACCAGGTTTAGTAATTAGCAGCTTTGTATTGTAAATGAACTTAAATTTGCAAGGAAATTAGCCTTATCATGTTACTGAGCCTGTGCAATGTGATCAAGAGTTTACTGGGTACACAAAAATATCCAGTTGCTTGTAAACATTTATATAACTGATTGAATCAAACTTTCTTCAGATGACAGGCCTTTAGTTAAGAGTGTGTACCAAAAATTTTATTTTCTTATTTCTCAATCAAAACATATGTTGTGGGTACTCGAAAGAACCGTCTCAATGAGACGGTTCTAGTAAGCACCAAAAACATATGTTCAAGCTGATGGATTAGAAAATATTTAAAAACTACGCTAAAAAGTGTTTATCTAAACCTATGGATGAATACCGTGGATGGTAGGGAGCTGCGATCTTTGCTAGAGCTTTCAGCGATATGGTCCTGTCATATATTATACTTGCTGTTAGGATAAAATTCGCTTCACTTGCGGCAAATTTGAGTTAAGGACAAGACCTTTTAATCTATCCTGTTCTTCTTTTCTTTCTCTCTCCCTCTAGGAGAAGCACTGACATTACCGGAATATTTTTGACTGGGATGTTAAATCTTAACTCGATTATGTTAACCAATCAATCTAAATAATATTACAACTATCTAAATTCACTGTATCTTATCATTTCAGGCCAAACAAATATTATCTTTGACTATATTTTGGAAAAAAAACATAGTACAATATAATATATTTATAGGGTGATATATGTTACCTTAAAACATTTGACAGAACATGGGAATTGTAACTTTGTCTTCCTCTTTAATTGCACGCCGGTGGGTAAGACTTCAGAGTCTATGAGGGTTCCGACTTAAAGATTCATCTATTGATGAGATGGTAGGGGCCTGATGATTTGGCTGTTTGTCGGGCCCACCGGGGTTTACCTGTTGGATTTCTTTTGCTCCGGTATTCAGTTTTATTTACTGTTGAGTCCTCTTCTTTGCTTTATCTCCTTTTTATATCTTGATTTATATGTTCTAGGAGATGATGCATTGAAAAGTTAGGGGTCTTTCGTGTAAACCAAACACCTATGTGTCTTGATCTAAACCAGAGAGTTGCTGAGTCCTGAGTTAATATACATGTCTTATATGATACTTATTGTAGAGTATGCGTCGGTTATTTGGGATAGATGCTCTGAACAAGACTCAGCAACACTCAAAAGATCAAAAATGAAGCAGCCCTACTTATTACAGGATTAACAATATCTGTATCATTGGAAAACTTGTACAACATGTGGTGATAGGCAACTCTATCACAAAGAAGACATCCAAATAAACTTTCTTTCATGTATAATGTAATCACTGGCATTGTGCCTTCATACTGTAAATTCGGAAATTTTCGCGAGGGTTTTTATTTTCGCGAATCTGCGAATAAACGTCGCAAATATGTCTTTTAAGGTTATTCGCGAAAATAAAACTCTCGCGAAAAATTTCCGAAATTACAGTACATACAATATTTAATCCCTCCCTTAGCCAGTGAAGCTTCAGATTACCCTTTGAGAAATTGTTTGTTTGATTTGATTCTTTTCGTTGCAGTCAAAACATTTTCAATGTCGGGATTGATCTTCCTGGGTTAAACCAGTACTAAGCAAGGATAATGTGTCTTGCTCAAGGACACAACGCAGTGACGCAAACCCGCAACCCTCGGTCTTGAATCAAGCACTCTTCCACTGAGCCACTGTGCTCTCCATTTGAGAAATAATAGACATGTATATGTACCTTATGATCGGACTAGTATTTAACAAAATATTGTATTCCATCATCCATCAGGCTATGCTATGGATCCCCTTGCAGATAGTTTGAAAGATTTTCCCTCATTACCAACTTTTAAAAACATGTAATGTCAAAATTTAACATATCATGTGTTCCTCCCTACTTTATTATGGGAAATAGATATACGTCTGTATTACCTGTTCGACTTAGATGTAATTGCAGCAGTCTTAACACTGATTTTGTTTTTTAGAAAACCCTCTTTGTGGTATGTGGGGTGTAATAGAGGATGCCACCCATTACCTTTTTCATTGTAGAACATATTTTGTTGAAAGACAGGTTTTCAAAAATACAGTTAGAGTTTTTAGCCACTAACCATTAATTTAATTCTTTATAGACGAAAACTGGATTATTGGAACAAATATAGTCTTGTTCAGGGCTATCCACAGATATATTCATGCATCAAAACACTTTTAATAACCTCGTTGACTCTTTGTTTGAAACTCATTTCGAAACACATCCTTTAATATGTGTATAAAAATACCAGTACTTGGTGACCTGACTGCCGTCTGTTCTAAGGCGGTGTTCTGTTAAGGATTTATTGTTTATGTACCTCCCATTGTTTGTTGGAGTTCTGTGGTGATCTTTGTTTTGGTATGCATTACTTCATTTCCTCCTTTCTAGTTTTTCAATCATCTTGACGAGGAAGAGAGATCTGGTTGCTTTGTCTTGTTACTGTAAATGTTCTGTGGCTCTTCCTCATGGTGCCATGGGTTGGTCTGCAGTGTGTGAGTGTGGTATTTCCTGATCATACACACTTACATTTTTAATATATAAGACCTCAACAGGCAGAATAGTTTAGACCAAATATGACCAGGTGGCAATCAGGTTAATGTAAAATATATTTTACAAGGTTATTTTAGATAGTAAAATATTAGAGTGAAAAGTACAGACATAAGATGACACTTAGTTGTTTGAGCAACACATGCGCGGATCCTGAAAGTTTTGTCAGAGGGGATCCAACTAAATTTCCAACATTGACATTGTTATTTTTTTCAGGGGAAGGTGAGAAGAACCAAATACCGCTATCTGCGGGCCATCATCGGCCCGCCAGCGAAACGCCGGGCGTTTCGCTGGCGTGCCGTTGATGGCCCAACATCGAATGCTGGATTGGTTGCTTTGTGATTTTTCAGGGGATACTGACCAGTATTGCTAAGAAACCCTAGCTATAGTTTTGTGATTTTTAGGGGGGGTCCGGACCCCTGCCCCCTCTTAATCCGCGCATGCAATAAGTGCTAATACAGCTGATTACAGCTAATACAGCTAATACAGTTTATTTCCACCATACTACCAACGCAGAAGATGAATCGTTGTAAGCCAGTTTTAACAAATTATTGCAGGATTCCTTAATTCATGATATTGTACGTTGAACTAATAAAGATGACACGCCAGGGTATAAAGAAGATATCAATTGTTCTAACAAAACTGAATTTTTATGATAAGGCACGCTATTCTTAGTATCGTTATTGTCATCACTAATAGATTTACATTTTAAGAACGTATGCATAAACTTAACGATACATATATATTTACATATTCAATTCGTATTTTAACAACAACAGAATCTAGAGTGAAGATTTAGCGCTAGTTAAATGCATTTGAGCCCCCCCCCCCCCCGCTGGCTTAGGCTGCTGTCCGTTCCAAAGCGGTGGTTCTGTTGTTGTTGTTGTTGTTGTTGTTGTTGTTGTTGTTGTTGTTGTTGTTGTTGTTGTTGTTGTTGTTGTTGTTGTTGTTGTTGTTGTTGTTGTTGTTGAATATACTTCCCATTGTGTGTTTGTCTTTGCTTTGTTATGCATTACTTTGTGTCCATTCTAGTTTTGCAATCATCTTGAAGAGGAAGAGAAAGCTGGTTGCTTCGCTATTGTTGTCTTACAGATGTACTGTTACTATAAATGTTCTGTTGCTCTTCCTCGCGGTGCCGTGGGTTGGCCTGCAGTTTGTGATTGTGGTATTTCCTGATCATACTCACTTACTTTATGTCATTATTCTCTTTAAAATCAATCATCTCCAAAAGAAATCATATTTCAT
>OZ026518.1:69634253-69694253 GCA_964019695.1 Loripinus fragilis
AACACGATATTATCTTGAAGCAATCTTTTCTTTTTCTAATTTTCATGCACTTTTTGCAATGTTTGTTGTGTAATAATCTTTCTTGAACACCAGATCGGGGTTTCCGTTGTTTTTTACCATTTGTGAGAGAATTCTATCTCATATACCCATACCAACCAGTGGGAAAGATAAATGATCAGGGCTCGAGAATAGCACTCGTCCGCTCGTATTTACGAGTGCCCAAGGCTGGAGGGCAAGTGAATATTTTGATATTTCTAGTGAAAATAATTGTTTTCCCCTATGTGCCAATATTTTTGTGATGCAGGGCAAGTACATATTTTAAGATATTTCTACGCCTGATGATGTCATCTTTATGTTAAGGTGACATCATCATGTTATGTCACTTTTCAGCATCACCGTTTGTCACCACTTGGCAAGCCTCGTGATGCCAATCAGTGATCTTCTCGCAGATTTTTATATCCCACTCATGATGGATTCTAATAATACTACATGTCATTGATCAAATTGATGCATTTTGTACAATTACTACAATGTATAAGTTGACTCATTATTTGAGGCACTTTTATTGACTACATGTTACAGCTTATACATGTATGGGCCTCATATGGGTTTGCGACCAGATCAACTGGCTTCTAGTGAAGCCAGTTGATCAGGATCAACACCGTTTTCAACCACATGATTAAATTCTGTCAATATTGAAACTGTACCAGTGAGTGATGGTGAGCTGTCAGTGAGTGGATTGACTGGAAATCAGAAGTTCTAAAAGTAAACCAATAATATAAGAATCTATCGTTAGTGTGAGGTATAGGATAGAAAAATCCATCCCAGGATCACAAATTGGCATCACGAGGCTTGCCGAGTGATGACAAACGGTGATCCCAAGGGACGGATTTTTGTATCCTACCCTGCACACGAATAATGGATTCTTTTTCTTGCTCATCACTGTTTTTATAATTTTATTTATTTATTTTAAAATAATCTTCCAGAAGTCCCAGAATACACTAAGATGCAATTTCACATGATGACGTTACTTGACATCCTGGGTAAGATAGCATGGGTTAGAGAAGATTTTCTATCCCAGGGTAAAATCTCAGATATCCTTATCTGGTGTGCAAGAAATTACTAAGTATAACTACCCATAATTACTCTGAGTGCTCTTAAAGAATTGGGTGTGTTTATTAGGTAGAATATGGTAATGTATTGAGCGGGACAATGGTTGATTACCTTCATATTGAGATTTAATTACTTTTCTTTTCTTTCTTTACAATATTTCTATTAACCTCCCATGAATAAAGTAATGGACTAATGATTGCATTTATCATATGACCTTACTGTTATTCAGTGGATAACGTCATGTCATATATAATGTTATGACCACACGTCAGCGGGTACAAGTAACGTCACAACCATGTCAGTTACAACAATGAAATATACTTTGAAGACAATAACATTGCATTTAAAACAGTCATATGATATGCAGAATCTTACACTCATTATCATTTCATATTAGGCTCTTTTAATAAATTCTATATGAAATGATCACTGTGTAAGATTTTATAATGAATATGTATTTGACCTATGTCTTGCTGAGTCTCTGATGCCCTGAGGTTATAAAACTTTATCCAGGCTCATCTCAGCTGAGCACGAAATTTATCCTGCTCATAAATGTTAAAATGCCAGCAATTGTTGGTATTCTAACATTTATAAGCACAATAAATACAACATCTGAGAAACTTAAAGCAAGAAACTTTTTCATTTGTCGGTATGCAGTTGAAATTTCATGCTCAGTTGAGTTGAGCATGTAAAAAGTTTCATAACCTCGGGGCCAGGTAACAGATTCAAGTGTACTAGGGAATAATCTCTGCCTCTTTTTGGACCAGATGTCGCATAAAATATTTCTTTTCTAGAGCTCTGGCTGTCATCTCATTCGGCAAAATGGAACCATTATGGCAATTTTTGTAGTGGGCTTTAGGAGGAACACTTGCGTGAGCCTATTTTAAATTTGGGTGACGGTGGTTTAGCAGGAAAATGATATTTAAAGAAAAAGTTTACGCACAACAGACGATGTACGCTGGACAAAGACCGGTCACAACTTTACTTTGGGTCTCTTGCAAAGTAAGTGAAGCCTGAACTTTGCAAGAGATCAGAAGTATTCATGATCCCATGAACAGACCAAAAAATCAAATTTATTGCTTATATATGTGTTTACATTTTATTATAAATATCTAAAATATAGAAATGATTTATAATTCAGGAAAAAAAAAAGTTTTGTATTTAATATGTTATCGTATTAACTGTTTTGTTGGAGTGTTAAACGGAAAAGCGGAACAGCCAGTGTGAACACGGACAGCCAATGGTGCAAACAAGAGGCTTGTTTTGCAGGTGCCACTCAGGTGTGGCTCGCTGCCAATCACAACACCAGTGTCACTTCTGGCATATGAATTGGATGTTCGAAGTGTATTGCATGGGCAAGTGAGCTTGACAGTTGCAATCAAATTTATATCTTTCATGAGGCTATGAACGGTTGCAAAAATCTAAAGATTCATTAAAGGCTTGCTTTAAAATATAAATATAACATTATAAATGCTTCATTAGGAGCAGTCTGATAAGAATTCATAGATTTTGCTTCCATGATGAAATTATTTTGAGGTGCATATGAACACATGTAGCAGACACAATAAGCAGACATTCCCGGCCGCCTAGTGCAGTCGGTAACGTGTCTGGCTACAGATGCAAATCTGACTGCAGATTGAGGGGTCGCGAGTTCGATCCCAGCGCGGTCCCATACTTTCGTGGAGATTGATCATGAAATAATTTCTATGGTCATTCTCCTCCCTTCCGCTGAATCATTCATGAAAGGTTGTTGTCAGTTACAAGCGAAAGTACATGTATATGCACAAATTACTGGTTAACTGCTTGTTTAAGCGTGCGTAGATAAAAGTGTGGCTAGGTGAACTGACCGTCCCGCCATGTCACCATAGCTGTTGACTTGGGACGTAAAGCAACAAAAACAAACAAATAATAAGCAGACAACATTTCCAGGACAAAAAGATAAAGGCAGGATAAAAAGTATTGTCTCTATATAGCTGGGACGTTCAACATCAAAACAAAACAAATTGTGTCACAGTTGCTTTCACCAAATGAACTAAGTTAGCTAAGGTAATCAAAATTCTATGTCACTTTGTCATTTGAGGTATTTGCCACAAGCAAAAGTCTAGGTTAATTAGGTCAATTAATAACCAGAAGCCGATTAGTTCAAATATTTCTTCATATTTTTAGCTTGGAAATTGTAGTTTTTTACAAAAACAACCATAAAGCAAATGAAAATACAGCATAGGGCCAGTTAAGCAAAAAAATTAGCGTAAAATTGTGATTGTTCTTTTGAGTACCCACAACATAATTTTTGGTTGGTACTCACACCGGATAGACAGCAATCATAAACGTTAATACTTCCCACAAACCTAGATAAAAATGTTTAGAAACAGTTTGTTTATTGCCATTTGTCGCCCGACTGGCCACAAAATGGCAATCAAAAACACTGTTTCTAGCTTTTTTTTTATCTATGACCGTGGATTGTTAACCCTTAAAGCGCCAAGAAAAAATGTACCTGAAAATGTCGTCTGCTGAAGTCGCCTGCTGCAAATAATTGACTAGCATTACTAACGAATTAAGTATAGAAGCAAACAGAGTGGACCCAGAACAGACTGCTCCTATAGGAGCAGTCTGACCTGGGTCACACTGTTTGCCATAGTAGAGGCTTCTTAAACATTTCAGTAGACGAGAAATAAGACAACTTTAGTTGCGATTGGCACATAAAGGGTTAGTACTAGTTCAACCCAGGAATACGTCCCCGACAGAATGAGAAAATGTTGCCTTCCATGTATAGCATCAGCTCAAACTCGAACAAGTTCCTGGTCTTTCACTGTGAGACACTGGGAGGTTTTCCTATGAAAGTACAAAATCAGGGACCTGCTGGGTTATATCTGATCAATCAAATCTGACTTTTTTGGTGTGTTATCATCAGACAGTAGTGGAGTTAGTTGATAGCAAAATATTGCAGAGATTACCATATTATTAACCTGTCAATCTTGACTCCATGAAGACTTCCAAAATAGTTTGACATGCTAAAAGTTGGGGGGGGGGGGGGGGGGGGAGGGTATTAGGTACTTACCATCAATTGATCCGAGAGCTACGATATTCTCTGCTTTTGTCTGTTTGATTTGATTCTTTACCTCCCATCAACAATCTTTCAGTTATAAAGGGACGGGTCTTCCTGGGTTGAACCAGTACTAAGCTAGGATTAATGTTCTTACTCAAGGACCACAACGCAGTGACACCGGTGAGGCTTGAACCCGCGGCCCCTCGGTCTCAAGTCAAGCACTCTACCACTAAGCCACTGCGCTCCCATTGACTCCATGAAGACTTCCAAACAGTTTGATATGCTAAAGTTTGAAAAATGAGCTGGGTCCATACTGTTTGCAATGCACATAAGCAGATGAGAGTATGTAGATGACAATAGTTGTGAGTGTTGGTTGGGGGGGGGGGGGGGGGGGGGGGGGAGGGATTAGGCACTTACAATTGTAACTTGAATTGATCCTAGAGCTAAAAAAAATTCTCTGCTTTGCTAATGAGAATTTATAGGGTCAATTTCCTGACGTGCATTGTACATGTACATGTAGAAGGCTATGCAAAATCGACTAGGAGGCTGGATGTCATTAAAGAAATATAGATCATCATTAAGGAGTTGAACCAGTTGCCTTTGGTGAGAATCCAATGCCAGAAAATTTATGGAATCTTAATCTATGCAAAAACAGGATTTTAGTTACTAGTGCGTACCGAAAAAATAACTTTCTTATTTCTCAACCAAAACATATGTTGTGGGTACTCAAAAGAACCGTCTCAATGAGACGGTTCTTTTGAGCACCCAAAACATGTCAAAACTGATGGGTAAGAAAATATTAACAATTTTACGCTCAAAAATTGTGTTTATCTAAATCTATGCAAAAACATATTATCTCTTTCCTTATCTATCACCTGGCATTCCAGCTGCTGACCACATACATTTATAACTTCTATCATTCTATCAGTGAATGCAGACCTTTTTATCAACAAAATAAACATGGGTGGATCCAGAGGGGAGGGACAGGGGGTCCGGACCCCAACCCCCTGAAAATTCACAAAAATATAGGGTTTCCAAGCAATATTGATCTCGATCCCCTAAAAATCACAAAGCCACCAAGCCAGCATTCAATGGTGGGCCATTATTGGCACGCCAGCGAAACACCATTTCAATGGCCTTTTGCTGGCGGGCCAAGTGGCATTTCAATCCTCTCTCCATCTCATCAACTAAAAAAAAACATCCCGATGTCAGTGTTTTCAGAGGGGTTTTGTTTATCCCGATAAGCCACAGCCTCTGGCGGACACGTTTTTTAACAGATCAAATTTCTTTTAGCTTTTTTTTGAAGCGGGTCACCTAAGGAACATACCTGTGAAATTTGGTAAAAATCAGCCCAATGGTATAGGAGTTGTCATTTAAAGGAAATTGTTGAAGACGCACGGACATTGACCAATGATCACAATAGCTCACTTTGAGCACTTTGGAAATGCCATGATAACATATCGCAGACCAACCCATGGCCCCATGATGAAGAGATACAGAGCAGAGACAGCTTCACCACAGCAATAACACAAATAAAGCAAAGCAACCAGCTCTCTCTTCCTCAGCAAGACGATTAGTTGAGAAATAAAAATTAGTTTGAAAAATGTCCGTTCTTGCACTGGTAAAAGAATTTCGGTCCAGAATTAAAGTTCGGTCTAATCAACTTTTTGAAAAAAAATTCTAGTTTAGACTGGCTTAAAATTGTAAATAAGATAAAGTCAGTATCTGATTGGTGGCCCATAATGGGATAATTATAATATGCTCTTTTGTGTGTATTGGTCTCCGCTCATTTTCTACTCCCATCATTTTTTCTTATGATTTCCCTCAAATGTAGATGGCGCTGTGATAAGAACCATTTTCACACCAGCTGACTGAAATGAAGTATGTGCTTTAGATCTCATAAAAGCAATGCTGCTGCAAATATCAGACACAATTAGTATTGGTGTCTTCCTAATTTGAAAATCAATCCTTTAATCTGCAAGGCAGAAGCCAGCCAGACCATAAAGCAATTTCAGCATTTTTAACCCAGAAAAAAACTAGACTCTCTGAAGCCATTGATAATGTGCTTTAACATGTATATGTGTTTACAACGAAATGCTGGCACAATTTAAATGTTGTGTTCTAAACATGTAAATGTGTATTAAATATTAGGGCTGTCACGATATATCGGTATATTGGTATATTGCGATATTAGTCTGAAAAGGTACAATATATCGGTACGAAAGGCGTATCGTGATATATCGTTGTTACTATAAATAGAAACACAAGAAAGTGAAGGGTTTGCTTTTTTATTTAGTTTTCCATTGAAAGGTCAGAGGAAAGTCATCAAAACTCATGAAAATAAAGTTGATTGGAAAGAAATTTAGTTGTGGTACAAAGAGGTGCATATTTAAGTTTAAAATTTGCTGGCTTGCATCAGGGACACTATATATATCTGTAGGCACTGCGACAAGGCAGTAAAATTTATTCGCACTAAAAATTAATTTGGCAGAACAACAAATTTGAGTTTGCATCTCAATCAGCAGCACCCACTAGCCAAATGGTAACTCATGAAATCAAAACAAGAGCTGTGGATGCTCAGGTCAGCCCAACCATGACCCCTTTCACAAGTGCCTCCAAGTAGTTCTACCAAAAAAGGTGCAAGGTAATTTCATTTAAATGCTGGCTGTTAGAGCCGGCTGTAATTATTTTATTTAGCCCAGGCCAGTATGATCTCAAGATCTGACAATTGCAAGCTATATTGTAGGGATTTTGGGCCTCTGAGTCTTGTTGAGGGCATATGGTAAAGACTCTGGATTTAAAAAATCAATCTCAAGTCAATATTCTTTTCATTTTAACCCAAAATGCATCTTGACATTTTGGGACAATATATTGTGATATTATTGCAATATGCTTGTCACATATCGCAATATATCGCGATATGCTTATGGCATATCGTGACAGCCCTATTAAATATTATATCTAAACCAAAACAAATGTTGTGGGAACTCAAAAGAACCATCTCAACGAGAACCCCTAATACCCCTGCCAAGAATGAACAGTCCAGAGCTTCAGATTTTTTTCAAGATTGTTGGGCCGAAGTGACCCAAGGGGCAAAAAAATGGTGGGTCATTTTCTGAAATGATGGGCCCACTGCTGATTATACAGTAAAACCTGTCTTAAGCAGCCACTCAAAAGACCAATTATCGCTTATTGCAGAATGCTCCAAGGGGAGCATTGTGCAATCCTTTCAACCTTCATTAAGCTACCATGATTTGTTATTAAGATCTTTTTTTGACTTTTTTTTTTTAGTGGTTGCTTAAGACAGGTTTTACTAGTATTGACAACCTACATGTACTTTCTGTTTTGTGGAATTCAGAGACTTGCTGTAAGAAGAGTATTTTTATTAGAGATTTTTTCAAAACTTAAAAGGAAGGGTCCACTTCCCACTGCCTTGGAAAGTGATGGGCCATATTTTGAAATCATGGGACAATGACCAAATCTGATGGCCTGAAACACTGCCCTAATCTAATTCTCAAAGTTTCTTGTCTACAAAGAATTCTTGTTATTTAGTCCAGGCTGGTTTTAATATCAAAGATCAGACTTAATGTTAGTTACAGACAAGAATATTGATCTTAAACAAGCTCTGAATTACCACCAAATCATGAAATTTCCGATTACAAACCGGCATTATATGCAAATATTTTGGCTGTACATAATAATGAAGCTGTGTCCTCAGTGTCAACTTGCTTCGGAGAACCATACTTTTTGCAAAGGTAGTTTGGAAGACAGTACTTTTTATTTTATATCGACCTTTTGTATATTCACTGGAAACTACTAAATAGGTACTTTGGCAAACAATGAAGACCCAGATTTCATCAGGGTCTGCAGTAATTGCTAATATTAAAACAATCTTCAGGGACAGAACTACATAATTATTTAGAAAATTCTATCTGAGACCCCTTAAAGTACACAATGGTCTGTCCCACACTTATTGCATCAATGTGTATGCGAAAATTCACCAGCATACAAAGGGTTAATAAAGATACATGTATGTTCTGTTCAGTTCAACAAGACTGCATTATATTAACATTGTAAAGCACTTAAGATTTTTTGCAACCCTTCATAGCCTCATGAAAGACATAAATTTGATTGACAGCTGCCAAGCTCACTTGCCCATGCAATACGATTCGAACATTGAATTCATACGCCAGAAGTGACACTGGTGTTGTGATTGACAGTGAGCCACACCTGAGTCGCACAAGCAAAACACTTGGCCTCTTGTTTTCTCCATTGGCTGTCCGTGTTCACACTGGCTGTTCCGCTTTTCTGTTTACACTCAAACAAAACAATTAATACAATTACATATTAAATAAAAAAAACTGTTCTTTTTCCGAAATTATAAATAATTTCTTTATTTTAGATAGTTATAATAAAATGTAAATATAAGCAATAAATTAAATTTTTGGTCTGATCATGGAATCATGAATACTTAAGGTCTCTTGCAAAGTTACTTTGCAAGAGACCTGAAGTATACATGATTCCATGAACATTCCAAAAATCGAATCAATCTTTTTAAATGAATCAGGTTGAAAAGATATATGAGACGATTCTTTTGAGTACCAAAAACATGTTTGATTGGCTGATATACAAATATTGTAAAAATTATAATTATATGCGTCACAATAGTCATGCAATACTGAACAGGCATTGTTCACTTACCTCAGGGTATTTCATGTTGAAGAAAGTTTCTAAATTCTCATAAAGGTTGCCATCTATGCCCATTAAGGGCTTGAGTATGGAAATGCCTGGCAAATCATCTGTTATGACATTTGTGTGATGGCGATGTAATTTCCATTTTCTGCAAGAACAAAGAAAAATTGTTTAGTCTATTTCTTATTAATTATTTTATAATAATATCTGACCCAGACTACACTGGTTAGATCCTGTTATTCTATAAAAACCATACATGTATTGCATATTGTCTTAAAGACAGCAGCTCCATGGGTGAAAGTTCAAATTTTCGGAAATCCTGAACTTTAGAAATTCAGATCTCAAAACTTGTATTATGCCTACAAGATATCAACAATTTTTAGTTTAAAAATGGTTGATTGTCTAAATAGAAAGTGACAGTAATTGAGAGATGCTATTGTAATCTGCTAAATTCAGCATTTTGAGTCTGACTTTCTATGGAAAGTCAGCCTCAAAATCCTGAATTCAGGCATAATCCTGAAAACTTTCACGCATGCAGCTCTTTAGCTGCTAAGAGGAGCACAGTGGCTCATTGGTAGAGCCTGCTTGACTTGAGATCGAGGGGTTGCGGATTCGAGACACTTTATCCTCTGCCTAGTGCTGGTTCTACCCAGGAAGACCCTTACGGACAAGACTGAAAAATTGTTGACTGGAACATTATCAAATCAAACAAACTTTAGGGGCTAGTGACAATTTTGCCATCTGCTGCTTATTTTTGCAAACAGTCGGGCCTGATCTGGATCGAAACTATTTGTCAAACACACTGATGGTACATTTGTATTCCTGAAAGAACTTTTGGAAAAAGTTAATTCTAAAAAAGTCAGCAGATGACAACAAAAAGGCATGCAAAATTACCTAGCATGCAAAGAGTGCAAATGAACCAGTACTTAGAGCAGAGGGT
The DNA here is from genome assembly GCA_964019695.1 of Loripinus fragilis. Taxonomy (NCBI): domain Eukaryota; kingdom Metazoa; phylum Mollusca; class Bivalvia; order Lucinida; family Lucinidae; genus Loripinus; species Loripinus fragilis. The sequence goes on from OZ026518.1 coordinate 69,644,045, forward strand.
AAAGGAGACCACACAGTGCCTCTGGCAAGGCTCAAACTCACAACCACTCTATCTCAAGTCAAGTGAGCACTCTATCACTGAACCACAATGCTCTCCTAATTGGCACCTATAGCAAGTTTAGATATGATACTTTCCAAGAAGCGAATGACAAAGGGGCTGATAAGACTGAGTATATGCGCAGGCTGGTCTGCACCTTTGTTGTTTCCCAAACCCCCAAAGACAGGTTTTCTTGCCTCAAGGCCCATATATTAAGTACTTTTGTTAACTACATGTATTTGCATGCTGGGTAATTTTTCATGCTTTTATTGTTGTTAGCCGACTCTTTTCAAAATCAACTTTTAAAAAAAATTCTTTCAGGATTGAATTCAGATCAGGACCGACATACTGTCGGTCCTGATCTGGGTCCAAACTGTTTGCAAAGGTGATCAGCAGATGACAAGTCGCCGCTAGCAACGAAAGAGTTTAACTGCTTCTGTATGCTACCCACATGCTGTTGTAATTATTTCGTTTATTATTGCACCTTGTGTTGTTTACTAATATGTAAACTATTGAATAAAATCTTGAATCTTGAATTATATTTACCCTGCATGTTTGCCAATTCTGCATGCTTTCTTTTCATAATCATGCAGATTTGTATAAAAAAAAATTAAGCTCTTCAAAAAAGTCTTTCAGAAATACAAATAGGTTGGGGTGATTTGGGTTTGCTGTCAAGTCAAGTATGAGCAACCCTTTCCTTGCTACATGTAGCATTCAGTGTTTCCGCGAGAGTGCGTTTCTTGCGTTTTTGACGCAATAAAGTGACTGCTGACGCACTGACAGTTTGTCTGTGCGTTTTTCGTGACGCACACAAAAAAAGGGGCAAGAACAAAACTCTCTTCTTTATGTGCTGTGATCTGAGGTCGATGATAACGCTTCCATAAATAGTGTTCGTGTGGAAAAATAGACCTGCGCAGAAATATCTTTGCTGGGTATTTCCATGACGTATCTGATTTATTTAAAAAAAACGACGACTGCGCATGTCAAAAGTCATTTGCGATTCGCGCAGATGGGGTTTCGTTCAAAATAATTTTGGCTTGTTTCGCTCTAGCTGCTATTTTAGGGCATTATGCAGCATAAATTTTAAAAAAAAAAGTAGTCTAGAAAAGAAAGTTTTCTTTTCTCCGATACACCAAAATATATTAGACAACGATTTTAAAAGAAATGAAACCAATACATCACGTCTATTTTTAGACTGACCGTCTGCGCATGGGTAAAGCGCTCAACTGTTAAACAACAATGGCTGCCCCGTTATAAAATTGGTGAGCAGACGCTTTTATTTCTTGTCCTCTGGAGGATAGGGCTTTAACTACAAGCAACACAACATTGAATAATTCCCATGAAAAAGAAAATGTAACAAAAGCCGTCGATCACAAGCCTAATGATACTAAAACATGCACCGAATTTCGAGAATTTTTATCTTACGATAGGGGACATTCTTCAAATATCTTGAATATTGACGCACGCTCAGACAAAAAGTAATTATACATTAAAAAAGTTCTGACCCTCTAAATTTGCCAATGACCCCCAAATTTTCAAACATGGGGTCATCAATGACCCCCAAAAATTCTGGTCTTGCAGAAACACTGAGCATTGACTTTTGTTGTCTGCCGATAACTTTGCAAACAGTTTGGACCTAGATCAGGATTGACAGAACACTGTTCCTGATCTGGATCCATACCATTTGACACTCTGATAGTGCTTTTTTCCTGAAAGATTTTTTGAACAAAATTTGTCACCAGCAGGGAAAGGATGAACTACCGTATCAGCAAAAAATATGACAAAGGCGGTACACATAGTAACATCTCATTATTTACTATTACATTATGTAATTTGATATACAATTTGGTATAGGTACGTGTACATACACTGAATGAGAATGTGACACCACTTGTGGTAACATAACCAATCCCACAAATTCTTTTAAAATGTGGAGGACTTATACTATATGAGTCAAAACAACAAAATGGACCAGGAAGACAAAAGGGTCCTGATTTGTTAATGCTTTGCATGCTTAATAATTTTGTATGCGTTTTTGCAGTCTGATTATTTTGAAAATTAACTTTAATGAACTAAAACCAGGCCTCGAGGTTATTTACTTTTTTATGCTCAACTGAGTGTAAAATTTATCCTGCTCATAAATGTTAAAATGCCAACAATTGTTGGCATTTTAACATTTATCAGCATGATAAATACAACATCAGAGAGACTTAAAGAGAGAAACTTCTTTAGTTGTCGGTATTTTAGTTTTTATGAGCAGTTGAAATTTGGTGCTCAGTTGAGTTGAGCATGAAAAAAGTTTTATAACCTCGGGGCCAGATCTCGACTTAGTCAAGGTTATAAAACTTTTGTTGTGCTCAACTTAAATTTATCCTGCTCATAAATGTTTAAATGCCAAGTTGCCAACAATCATGGGCGGTAGGGTGTTTAGCTCTGACTGGCTAGATTCCTCTACCACACAGGTTCGAATTCTTGCTAGCATTGCTAGCAAATACATCGATTAGTGTAACAATTATCAAAATAGGTCCTGCAGTGGTATGTATCAATGGTCCGGAGTTGCCCTGGTTTCACAGGGTATTTCCCGACCAAGCGCTGAGAACTGCACTGGCTTTCCCCACCACTAGACAATCGGCGTCTTAGCAGAATTGCTTAAGTCTGACATTTATCTCTGTTAACATTTTTATAATACTGCCACTGAACTCTATAAGGAAAAACAAAAGTATTTTTAAGGTTGGCCTCAAATAAATGAAAATGTCTCTTTCCATGTCAGTTCTTGCCTATAGTGTAATTTTTATATTGGAAAGCTATACATGTACATGTACTTTATCATGATTAATATCATTGTCCTTAGAGGGCCGGTCATTGAGAGTTGACAATGTCTCCGCTACATCTGAGCCGCGACATGTGATTTTCATGACAAGTGTAGACTCAGACAAGACTGTGCTGCCTCCTGTTAAGCTTAGAAACTCCAAATGATGTTGACATTCAGTGGCTTAACACTCAGATTATTTAAGCGACTAGCAAAGGCTCTGATCAGACTGTGCATATGCCCAGGCTGATCTGAGGCTTTGCTGATCGCACATACCACATTGTTGGAAATATCATGTCGCGGCTCAATTCTCTTGGTTGATGTCCCTGATAAAGGAATATCGAGACTACCCCACGTCCCCAACCTCATATCAATAGAAAAGTATAATGGGTTGAAATAGCACATTTCCAGAAATTTTGCAAAATTTACTGTCCAGTATTTGAGACAAATTAACAAAACTTACAAGGAAGAAACACACACAATATAGGTCCAGTATATACATGTATGAGCCTAGATGCGTGAAAACCTGTTTGGGGTTTCCGACGAAGTGAGATTCAAACCAGCCTGTGCAGCTACAGAGACTAGCTTGAAAATTGAAATTTGTAGCAAGTCTTAATATTCTTTCCGATAAGCAAATAACAAAGGCCCTGACCAGACTGCGCTGGTGCGCAGGCGGGTCTGAGCCTTTCATGTTCGCAAACACTCAAAGACAGGTTTTCTCATGCCTTAGGGCCCATATGAACATTATAAAGTCTGTTGCACACACACACACACGCACAATACAGATGCCCACACAGTCATGCAGACCAAAACAACAATCCCCTCCTGATCTTGATACCGAGGACATAAAAATATTACTTTTTTCCTACTGAAAAAAGAGTGACTCATCTAGAGCCACAGTACATTATTCCACTGTCATAGAAACATCAAAAAAATTTCAGATTGCATTATTTCTTTGCCTGCTGGTTAATTTTTCATGCTTTTTTTGTTGTCTGCTTGCTGACTTTTTCAAAAAAATAATTCAGGGAATAACATCAAAGTGTCAAAGAGTTTAGATCCAGATCAGGCCTTACATTTTGTCGGGCCTGACCTGGGTCCAAACTGCTTGCATTTAGGATATCAGCAGACAAGGTACATTTAAAATGTTAATATTTTGATCGATCCAGACAAAATTGGATTTTCTATAAACTGCAATGGGGCACCTCCATCATCATTCCAATCCAAACTTTCATATACTTTGGTTTGTTTGATTTGATTTTTACGTCCCATCAACAATATTTCAGTTATGTAGGGATAGGGTCTTCCTGGTTTGAATCAGTACTAAGCTAGGATAAAATGTGTCTTGCTCGAAAACCACTACACAGTGATGCCTGTAAGGACGAATATGCAGCCCCTCAGTCTCAAGTCAAACACTCTACCACTGAGCCACTGCGCTCCCTATCCCCTGCAATTTAGACCCAGGTCAGATTGCATTCCTGAAAAAAATCAGCAGACAACAAAAAAGCATGCAAAATTACCCACTGCCCAGTCTGCAGAGAATTAACAACTTAACACTTTAAATATAATGTGACAGTGGTGTTGGTATTTGCAAAGATGTCCATTCAGTTGTCAGACAGTCCATTACTGGTGACATGTCATGGTTATAGTATTAGTAAGTCACATTTCGCAAGACATTTTACAATAAATCAGATAGAATGTACATATTACAATAAATATATAACTTCTACGTCTTGACCAGCAGAGTTAGTTGTAGCAGACACACAATGTTAGTGTTACAGCTAATTGTTTGAGGTGAAGGACGGGGTCAACAAGGGATCTCAGGGCTTACCCTGGCTCAGAATTTGTTGTAGCCAAATCGTAAAAGTTGGAGCCAAATGTTAAGCTAGAAAGTAGTATCAACAAGTTGTTCTGTATCTAACTCTTTGCCCACTAGCAATGGCTTTTGTCGTGCTGATAACCTCTGCAAACAGTTTGGACCCAGATCAGGCACGACAAAATGTCAGGCCTGATCTGGATCCAAACTGTATGACAACCTGATGGTAGCATCCAAAGAGTTAAATATGACAAAATAATAAAGTGGCAAGGGATAATAAAAGCAATATGGGAGCATCAAAAAGCTGATCAAAATACACTTTTTCACAAATACTGTATGTAATTTTTCTACCACCTAGAGTGTTTTTTAGCCAATGACTTATTATTGTAGCCACTCTTCATTTTTAGTAGCAAATGGCTACAATGGCTAATGGCAGGACGAGCCCTGGCTCTGTAATCTCAGTTCCCTGCTCTTCATTATCGTGCTGGAGGCATTGTCACACAAGTTCCACTTGGGTTACCTAAGAGTTCCTCTATACAAAGGATTGTGCTACCCATAGGGCCAGTTAAGCAAAAATAATTTGCGTAAAATTGCAATTATTTTCTTATCCATCAGTTTAAACATGTGTTTCGGATGCTCAGAAGAACCGTCTCATTGAGACGGTTCTTTTGAGTACCCCCAACATATGTTTTGGCTGATTAATAAGAAAAATAATTTTCAGTTACGCATTCTTATCTGGAGGCCTATGCTACCATTTTGCTACCATTGCTGACTAGCTGGAAGAAGGTGTCAGTATACTCTTGATATGGAAATAAGCCATGGTGGAGGAGTTGAGGGTAAATGCATTAAAGGTCATGATCTGTGGTACAGGCCTGAACCTCCCTCAGAGTTCAGATGAGCTCCCATGCGCTATGTATCGTAAAAGAGTGGGCAACAACAGCATCTACTGCAAACACCGAGACAGTGGTTGCAAAAGAAATGCAGGGGGTTCCAACAACTGACACCAAATCCTGATTATATGTGTGCCAGGCTGCCAGCCCTATTGACGACAGACCTTAGAGTGAAGTTCAGGTCGGAGCTGAGAAACTGGAGGTGGTAGCTTCCTCTGCTACCTGGTTGACATGCTTTCTTCTGGTGCAGACTATTAACTGGTGGTCACTACTGGTGTGAAAGCCGCCTGGAAACAGTTCAGGGAGCTGCAGCCAGTTCTCACATCCTGCCACCTCTCTAACACGACCCATGGCCATATGTACAGCTTTTCATAGGGATCGTCATACTCTACGCCAGTGAAACTGTGCAGTTGACCAAGCTGAACCTTCAGTGCATGCATCACAACGACAGGGCCATTATCAGACAGATACTGTATGCAATATTAACACAGAGGATGTGGTAACAGCAAGGTCAAGAAAGCTACTGGCAAAGCTTGAGCTTGAGGTGCTTGACCTCATTTTGAGAGAAAGAACTCCGGGTTCGCAGGGACGCTGAATCAAGCGTCCGGTGAAGATAAAAACGAGCTTGGGACACATAGAAACACCTACATTGTAGACCAGAGTCCTCAGATGCATGTTATTTTCCCAAATTTTGCTTCCCCAAATAGATCAAAAGGTCACCGCAAATCTACGCTCAAGGGCACGTTAAGTTTACCGGTCTTGAATTGTGAAAGCAGTAGGTGTGGCTTATTGTGCTCTCGGTCAATCAGAATGTTGCAAAGAGACTGGGATATGCAAATTAAATCAGCAATTATTGGTTGACAAATCAGGATTATCGCACATTCGCGCAACCTCCATCAAATCTTGAAAAGGGGCAATGTATTTAGCTTTTTTGACTCTTTGAAATATTGCTTGAACATGCAAACAAAAATGACTTTTTATAAAAAATATCGGAACATCGAAAAAATATAAACGACAATGTCAGAAATGCATCATTCCGAATGAAGTTTCCTTCACAACAAGACAAGTGTGGGATTTATGAAATATCAGCGGTAGCGGAAAAAACTATTCCCGATTGTCCTGAGAAAGCAAAACAAACAATTAAAATCACCCAGTTTAAATAGTGAAGGCATGTAGCTGTTCATTAAACAACAATACCGTTAGCTAATTTTATGCGGTAGCAAGTACCGTCAAGTCCAAGTACCGTTATGTCAGAAATCAGAAAGATGTTATTGGAATAAAAATTGTTGCAGTTTCGTGTCTCTGCAAGTAATCAAAAGTTTAAATCCTTCTGCAAAACATGCATAGATCCAGGAATATCAGTCAGAGTGGGGGATGGGGGTGGGGTCCTGGCTGAAAAACTAGAAGTTCTGACAGGTTTTTTTTTGCTTTTTTCTTCAGTCCTCAACTTACTTGACAGAGGGGTCCAATGGTTGATTTTATGGAGAACTAGTAGTTAATAGGAAACCTATAATTTTCCAGGTGGGGTCGGGACCCTGTTCCCCCCTCTGGATCCGCAACCTGTCCCCACTCTGGATCCACACATGCAAATGGTTACTCATAACAGAGGCCTGCTATAATGATTCAGGACCATTAGGCCAAGAAAAAAGTGTGTTCCAGGTTACATGAAAATTCAAAGGAGGGACAATAGGTAGGAAAATAATCTTATTTTGTTAAAGTCATTACATGATGAAAATTTTTAGTGTTGGGGGCTGGGGGCAAAAAAAAATCTGCAGTTGGGTTACCTCTTAGAGTAATGGCACCTATGGCATTCATCCGCCCAAAAGACCAAAGAAACCCTTGCATAAACAGATAGATAGACTCTCTATGGACTAGGTTGTGTCGGTATTGTGTACAGTCAGGTGCCAAATTAAAGTTCACAAAGTGAATTTCAAGGCAAAAAATAATGCTTATTTTCAACACTTATAATACTTTAAATCTAAAAGAAAAGATTAACAGCATTAATACGGCTTATAAGTGGATACATCATTATCCTCCCTATCATTACAAATGTTCAGAAAATTTAACTCCATACTGGAGGTGGTTGCCTAGCAACAAGAGAAAAATGGTCAAATTTGCCCTATCTAGTCCATTAAAACAGTTGCCATGGCAACCAGACATTCAATAATTACTTGAGTTTATGTTATAACATGTAGGACTTATTAATGTCTTTATGTGTGGTTTTATTTCAATTTTTATCAATAACAAAGTAAAAAAGACAACATTTCTTTATAAAATTGATCACAAAAAGGGTGATTATTGGAGTGAATATAAAAAAATACTGTGTTTTTGTTTCCATGACAACACCATTTTGAATGCATTATTCTAACCTTTTAAAGACATATTATCCTTGTTTTAAAGTCTTCGGTATAATTTGAAGTACATATGACTTTTAAACTTGTGAAATTATTAATATTCGTCTTCCACACCCCCCATTTTAGGAACTTTGAATCTTGACAGATTTTATTAACATTTTTGCATTTTATATTGTTTAGCTATAAAAGAAAGAATAGCAAATAACTTTTTGATGGTCAATATATAGAAAAATATGTTGTCTTGGATTAGCATTAAAAATAAAATCAGTAATTTATGCTTTGTAACCATGGCAACCACCAAAATGAGCATACTAGTGGATTTTTAGCTATTTTTATCGGTTGCTTAGCAACAATATGCAAAACAGTGAACAACCGAATTATATTCTGAATATTTGAAGGCTTGCTTATATCTTCCCATTCATGTATTTGTCTAGTCCATATTATGAATAAAAATGAACTGAAGAAGAAACGAATGTCTAAATCTCCCATAAATTTAGGCATTTTTTCAAGCTTGTGAACTTTAATTTGGCACATAAGTGTATTTTCTGTAGTTACAGTGCCATGGTTCCTAACAGTAACAGCCTCGATGTTGGGTTAACTCTTTAGCGACATGGTTAGCGTGGTCGACTGTCACTCAGGAATTCTGGGTTTGAATCCTGGCGGATCCAAAGATTTTCCCCTTGGAATTACTTCACTGGTGGCAGCAGTAAATCAGTAGCGCCCGAGTCAGCTCTGGGAGCAGACGCGGGCTATTGACTGTTGTGGTTGATGCCCGGCTCTCGGGAAAGAAAAGGGGGAGGAGAGTAGTGACAGTGCCATTCCTAACAGCAACTCTTTAGCGACATGGTAAGAGAGGTTGACTGTCATGCAGGAGTTTTGGGTTGAATCCTGGCGAACACAAAAGATTTTCCCTTGGAATTACTTCATTTCTCCTGATAAGGAGTTTGTATACTATATGTAGTTTCACAGAATATAAAATGCTACCCAGTCTTATTTGGCAGAGCTTGTGCAAAATTGATAAAGCAATCTCTATTTTTTTTAAAAAAAAACGGCGTCACTGAAAAGCTTAGAATATTTTAGTGGGGGAAATCCGGAGGTAAAAAAACATTCTGTCTTATGTCACGAAATCTAATGACACCGACATATATTTTTTGACAGCTGAACTAAATGTTACAAAATATACTTACGCGTAGAGAATAGCAACGATATGAACAAACCAGTTAACCCACCACCAAGAAAAGAACACTATTGCTAATCCAAATAAAGAGAGTTCTGCTGATTCCATCTTCCATTGCGAAAATTCAATGATTCATCTTTCACTAATTTTTTGCATCTGTTCGATATTGGACTACTCCCAGCATTCTTATAATTTCCGGTTGATCGCGGTCGATAGAAGCTCGCACTCTTATCACAGTGTTAAATCGTACGGCTAAATAATTTGGAAGTACAGACTGTATATATATATACACACACACACACACACACACACACACACACACACACACACACACACACACACACACACACACACACACACACACACACACACAAAATGTGAAGTTATGTCCTACATTATGACAATGCAAAACAACTAATGCAACAATGCAAAAGATCAGGCAAAAATAAGACTGAAAGTATTAAAAGACTAAAGGCCAAAATCCAGAGAGAACAGCGGTCAGCCTACTGGAAATATATTGAGAGTATGATTTTTGACATTCCAGTTTCCGAATCGGATCAGCCATGCTTTATCAAATTCCCCAAAAAACTATTCTCCTAAATCAAGGCTCAGAAAACAGAAAACTCATCAATTCCTGGCCTGAGGGAAGATGGTCTCTTGAGAAACGACACACACTCTAAATCCAACATCCTTAACAGACAGTTCCACAAAGAGTTCACACCAGTTACAGATACCCCTATACCAAATAAAGGCCCAAGCCCTCATCCACAGATGAATGACATCAGTATCCATGTTAATGGTGTTGAAAATCTCCTGAAAAACATCAACCCACACAAGGCCAAAGGTCCTGATGAAATACATGGTAGAGTCCTTAAAGAATGTAGAACTAATATAGCCCCCATTTTGGCAATTATATTTGAAAAGTCCCTAACTTCAGGTTCTATCCCATCCGACTGGAAACATGCCAACGTATGTCCTGTATACAAGAAGGGAGACAAGCATGAACCGAAGAATTATCGACCAATATCTCTGACCTGCATATGTTGTAAACTCTGTGAACACATTATCGCTAGCAGCCTCATGCAACATCTTGAAAATTCAAATATTCTGTATGACTTTCAGCATGGATTTCGTTCATCCCGTTCTTGCGAAACACAACTAATCTCTTTCATTCAAGACCTAGCCCGATCAGCAGATAACAATACACAAACTGACATCATTATTATGGACTTTGCTAAAGCCTTTGATAAGGTATCACATAGACATCTCCTTTACAAACTTAATTATTATGGGGTAAACAACAATGCTTTTCATTGGATTGCGGATTTCTTGGACCATAGATCCCAAACTGTTGTTCTGGAAGGGGAAACATCTGACACCATTCCAGTTACCTCAGGCGTCCCCCAAGGGACTGTCCTGGGGCCTATCCTTTTCTTAATCTACATTTATGATTTTCCTGAATACTTAACTCACTCCACATTGCGGTTATTTGCAGATGACAGTATTATCTATAAAGAAATCCACTCAGAGAGTGATGCAAGAAACCTCCAACAAGATCTAGAAGCAGCAGCAAGATGGGAACAAGATTGGCTCATGTGCTTCCATCCTGATAAGTGCAATGTTCTTAGTATCACCCAAAAGCAAAAATCTATCAAATTTACCTATAAACTCCATGGCCATTCTCTTGAGAAAACTGACTCAACAAAATACCTTGGCATCACTTTGCAATCAAATCTCAAATGGGATAATCATATCAACAACATAACCTCCAAAGCCAACCAAACATTGGGTTTTCTACGCAGAAATTTAAAGGTAAACTCCCAGAAGATCAAGGACCATGCTTACAAAGCACTCGTCAGACCCAAACTGGAATATTCTTCATGTGTCTGGGATCCTCCAACTACCAACCAAATAAACCAACTTGAAAAAGTACAGCGTCGCGCTGCAAGATTTGTTTGTGGTCGCTTCCATAACACATCCTCTGTTACGGAAATGCTGGAAGATTTAGACTGGCCCCTACTTCAAGTTCGCAGACTAAGAACAAGATTGATTATGTTCTACAAGATAATCCATCACCAGATAGCTATATACCCTTCTGATCTTCTTATTCCAGTGGACACCAGAACGAGACACTCAAATCCGAACTGTTATCGACTAATCCAGACAAGCAAGGACATTTACAGATTCTCTTTCTATCCCCAGACCATATTGCAATGGAACCAACTCCCATCATCTGTTGTTACTGTTGATACAGTAGAGTGCTTCAGAAACACACTCACTGTTCCAGTACTTATCCCCATCCTTAACTAAGAGTTCAGTCCTGTAAATAGTTTTAAATCTACTTTTGTAAAGTTGCTTTTACTATCTATCTTTGGCATCTAATCATGCTGTGTAAATACTTTCCTAGCGCATGGCAGATAATCCTCAGAAATTGAGGGAGTGTCATTAACTACAAAGAAGAAGAAGAAGAACTAAACAACAGTGTCTGTTTGTCTTTCTGGGTACGTATGTATGTGCGTGTGTGTGTATGTATAGACCAAATAAAGATCAAGACAGATACAAGCGACTCCAACAGGATGTGTACAGTACCAGCTACGATCTGCTCATATGATAAGGCATGCACATGAAGGACGCAGTGAGCAACAGCTTAAAGGACAACCCAAAGAAGTTCTGGGCCATTATTAAGAACAAAGGTTAAGAAGCCACTGGAGTTTCTTTTGAAAAAAGCAAGGATGGTTTCATCAAGAGTGACAGCAAGAGCACTCGCGAACATTCTTAACGATCAGTTTGTCGGAATTTATGACACTAGTTCACTCCCAGACAAGGGTCCAAGATGCCAGACATCAAGATAAACTGGAAAGGAGTCCAGTTATTTTTCTGCGTTTCACTGAGGTATGAAATGTCGGGAAATTTACATATTATTTAGATGAAATAGTTAAACGACATTTCAGGTCGTTACTTAAACCCAAAATGGATCACAGAACGGAACGGAACAAGGATTGGAACGGGATGGAATGGAACAAGGAATGGAATGGAACATTTTTTGTAATATGGAACGGAATAAGAACTGGAATGAAATGGAACAGATGTAGGCTAGTATGCAGAGTATGTTTGTGTCATTTCCTGTGCATACTCACTTACTTATATTTCCATATTGGAAGAGTTGAATGCAATTATGAACTGAACATATGAGCCGCGACATGTGATTCCAACAATGTGGCATTTTGACAAGTGTAGACTCAGACGAGCCTTTACAGCCTCTGTTTAAACTAAGAAACTCCAAATGATGTTCAGTCAGTAGCTTAACACTAATAGAATAATCAAGCGACTAGCAAAGGCTCTGATCAGACTGTGCGTATGCGCAGGCTAATTTGAGGCTATGCTGGTCGAACATACCACATTGTTGGAAATCTCGTGTCACGGCTCATACAGTGAGCCACTTTAGTCACGCACCACTTTTTCAGGGCCCACAGTTTTTGACAAAAATGCTGGAATCGAACATCTCTATGATAATTTACTTATTGACATTATACCAGTTTGATGACATTGAAAAAATATTGGAATCACTCATGCGAATCATTCTGCTACCGTATATAACGTCAAATGCAATTTTTACAAAAACGCACGTGCAACCTGAACGTCTATATTTTCTATTTGTGTTTTGCGCTATGCATTATCCATGTTGAGCGTTATGACGGAAAAACACCAAAATCTATTGTTTTATTCAAGTAAAACCCCTTTTTTCGATCCTTGAATTTAGTAACACTGTTACGTTTTGAAGAAATGTTCGTTTCGACGTCATATTAACGTCAGTTACAATAATCAATCAGGTTTTTCTTCGCAAATTGTTTTGTTATGAGTCACTTATTGACATAGAAGTACCAAAACACTAAAACATCTTACAATTGACACGTCTTATAGCCTTGGTAGTAGTGACGTCATCACCATGGCGCCAATAAATCCATTATATTTTTTTTTCGAAAATAAACGGCGAACACATGGTTGTTTAAAATGATATTATAAAAGAATTGTTTTGATAACTAGTTTACTCAGAATCATACGAAATTTGAACTAACTTTCAAAACAACACTAAAATCAACTTTTGTCAAACCTTGGCCAGCTGGAAACCAAAATAGTAAAACGTTTAAAACAATGATAAAGTAAACAAACACATTCCATTCTAAAATATTGCCAAGAATACATCGTATCTTATCTCTGGTATAGCAGAAATTCGACCCTGAAAAAAGTGCAATGTGATTTGAGTTTCATTTGAAATAATGCAATGTGAAATGGTGTTTTGAGTGTAGTGCCCTTCAAGATCCATTTTCTTATTAGTTTCGGATCTGATCACAATAACATTTCAATGGCTAATGCAAATATAGATGCGCTTTACGCTGGTAGTCTAAGAATAAAAATATCCTGTTTCTTTACCGAGTAATTTTACATTTTATAAGTGGTGCGTAACTAAAGTGGCTCACTGTATAATAAATCATTACTGGTCAAAGTTTTATTAAAATATCTGAAAATAGCACTTTTTTTTTGCATAATCTTATAATTTATTCTCTATAATTTGGACAGGTAAAGTCTGTTGTGTTGGATATTGATCTGTTGAAGCCACGCATTGTGGATGATATTCATTGCCACAGGTATCATATATAAAGTGTCCGACTCATGGCAAATATATGTGGTGCCGTTAAATAAGCTGGAAGTGGGGTTCTGGCATCTGGCGCCATCTCCAGCAGTTCCTGTAGATGGGCTCTTGTGGAAAGATGCCAAACGCTCTAGTGGGGAATCGCTGCATGCCCAAAAGCATGGATTCTGTTAGTCCCTTAAATAACAAAACTCTATTTTAGACTCCTTTTCTGTGTATATTCTTTCAAGGTCAAATCAAAAGTGTAATATATACATGATACAAATAAAACACATGAAATGTAAAGTTTTCCTTTCAATTATTTGTGCCAAAATCTTCTTAAAATGGACCCCATTTGAAATAAGCCATATTGCTTTATGGGCTATCCATAGGTTTTAAGATCAGAAATATAATATCTTTAATACATGGGTGTGAATGCTATATACAAGACTGTCAAAACTCTAATTCTACATTTAATGTGCTATTTAAGCTAGTCTTACAAATTACTTATCAGTCAAGTGTGCTCATCATATCTTATCATTGAATATATAATTGCTTTGATTCTCATGTTATATTTTAAGATTTATGTATGTTGATTTTAATACCTAGCTAAATAAATCTTAGTTATCTTATTTCATTAAAGTGTTTTCAAAAAGCTTAGTGTTATTCTATACTGATATTTGAGATGTGCGCTTATTGGAGGTTACCGTTTATATATGTTTTACGTATATCTATGAAAGCTATAGTTTTAAAATACCTCAATGAAACGCAGAAAAATAACTTTCAATTATTATAATTACAACTTCTTTCGTTATTCTTTCTCCTAAGTATTTTTTAATTATGTTTTCCTTTAAATTACGTTTTCAGTTATTAATGTTTTGCGCATTTAGACTATGACGTGCACTATGATGCGTACTATACGAAATAGAGAGTCCTTGCGCATACGTAGACGTCACGACGTTCAAAAACAAGATGGTGGTGAGATCACATTAGACAGCTGATCTGTATGAATAGTGTCAATTTAAGCGTCCTAAGAAAGTTAATCTTTGCTTTTCCACCTGAAAATATCTGTGTAAGTGTAAAGTACTAGTAAAGTGTAAGTAGTTACCGACTGTCCATTTCTCTTCCTAGAAGCATTGCACAGTGTCACAAAAGAAATTCTGCCATGAATGTCCCGACCCTCATGAATACGAAAAGAAGTTCACTGAAAAATGAAATGCAGGTCAATACGATCAAATGACGGTTCTTGACCAATTAGATTAACGGATCTCAATAACTGTTATGGCAGTTTTAATAACAAAATCATGAAAGGACTGAAGCCATTCAAAGCCACCGGATCAGACTCTATACCAGCATTTGTGTAAAAAGCTGCCTCCGACGAGCTCGCCCCAATATTGACCTTAGTAATCTACCAGACTTCACTCGACACAGGCCATTTCCCATCAGACTGGAGAGATGCATGAATAATGCCAGAGAGAAGCAAAAAGCAGCGAACTACCACCCTGTCTCATTGACGTCAATAACATGCAAATTGCTGGAACTCATCATCCATAGCAACGTCATGGCACACATTGAACAACACCTATCTTGAAAAACAACCAGGATGGCTTTCAATAGAAACGCTTGTGTGAGACTCAGCTCGTTGTCCCGATCCAGGAGATAGCCTCACGTCTTTTCAAAGGCAACCAAGTGGACATCCTTCTCCTTGATTTTGCCAAAGCGTTTGACAAGGTCCCGCACTCAAGGATGCTATACAAGATGGAATATTATGGGATATGGGACCAGACAAGTGCCTAGATTCGCGTCTTCCTAAGAAATGGGAAGTAAGAAGTAATCATATATGGTGCTTTTTCATCCCAGGTAGATGCCCTCTCCAGCGTATCCCAGGGAACTGTGTTCAGACCATTGTTATTACTTGCCAGAGTCTTAAGAACCACAGACTGCCGATGGTTTGAGGACGACAGCCTCATCTACTGCATTGTCAACAAAGATACTGAGAGAGACCTTCTCAAAAGAAATCTAACATCCCTTGGAAAAAGGGAAGAGACTTGGTAGATGAGTTTTAGCCCCGCTAAATGCACTGTCTTCCATGTTACATCTGGAAAGAGGAAGAAGACCTTCGAGTCCAACTTCATCTTCCTATTACACAGGCAAGTGAGCTTGGCAGCTGTCAATCAAATTTATGTCCTTCATGAGGCTATGCACGGTTGTAAAAATCTAAAGATCATATAAAGGTTTGCTTTGAAAATGTAAATATGACATGTACCACAACATAATGTAAGTTGGGCAGTGCTTAGGTCAACTTCATTGAGGAGTTGGTTCTTATTTATGCTTGAAAGCAAAAATAAAGAATACCCATATAATCTCAAATTGTATAATATACACATGGAAAAAAGTTCAGCATTACCTCGGTTAATGCAAGGGTAAACTTTAGACTAAAAGTTTTCTACATTTTAAAAATGTTTTATCAAGTATTAATTAATCAGAATTTGTATTATCTAAGGTTGCTTCTACGTGAAGATGTCGAAATTTCAGCGATACATGTGGTCAACAGCGGCCTTCTTGGGTATAGAAAGTTTGTTTCTGATTATAGGACTACATTGATATCTATTGCGATATCTTTTATTTCATGAGGTCTAATTGTCGTATTTTTGCAAAAGCTTAAAGCATACGGTCTGTTTGACCACCATTTTTTTGTTTGTTTTCTGATCTAATATTGGCAGTTGAGGCATACTTTACCGATGGCAGGTTTCCAAGCCACTTTTCCTTCTTTGTCAATACATTTTGCAGGCTGTTAAATTTGGGCCAGAAATTGAACATGTTCTTTAAGAATACCGCTAAAAGCCGGTGCAAGGGGGCGTAATAACTGTTGCAGTTCCATTAGTTCTGAAGTTCTCATGAACAGACTCAATAAAGCCGAGTATGCTGTTTGCTAATATTGTAGGTTCTCTCTATTTCTGAAAGATCCTTTTTCCAGATTATTTTATAAAACACATCACAGCAGAATTGTCCACTTAAGGCTTAATTTGGAAATTATAAAAAAATCTGTTACCATAGAAATCAGTGCAAAATGCAGATAATGTAGGGTAATGCGGTTCTGACCTTATACACTATTTTTTAAAGACAATTCGTATATGTATTGGCTCCGACCCAGTTCGGGACCCAGGAATTGGAAATACCACCAACGATACCAAGTGATTTTTGTTTAGATCAAAACACAATTTAAAGGACATATTTAAACCATATTTACAATGTTGAATTTACCTTTTTCTTTTTTATATACCGTGCTTTCTCTTTGATTACACTCCAGTCTTGTTATTTTTCCCCTTATATCCGAATTTCCGTTAAGACATACTGTACGATTTTACACCGTGTCCATCTACTGAATGAAATGCAAGCGTCTTAATGTACTAACGTGTGACGTCACAAGAATCGTGAGGGCGGACTTGATTTACAAATGTAGCTTGCTCCGATCAGATAGAACAGCATTGTCTTGCACAGGAATCGACCTGTCACGACGGCCCAAAACACACGCTGAAAAGTAGCAAGCACAGAATGGCTATAACTAATCCGTTTGGGGAGACATCAAGTAACCTTACAACAATAATGTTTGGTATTACAGTATTAAATGATTTCTACACTAAAACATTTTTGGAAACGTTTCCCATATGGCCAAGTCAAAAAAGCGGTTTCAGTGATTCAGGGAAATTATTTTAATGAACTGCGCTGAAATATTATTAGAGCCAACAATCTTCTTCAATTTATACACCAAGTCACCATAGAATTCAGGTGCCGAAAGTCCTTGGCGCAACAGAGATTTAAGTCCAATTTGGAATTTAGATATCAAATCATAGTATCGTCTATAAAATTTAGAAAAGGCTTTGCGAAGTTTATTGTACCGATAGCCTTGTTTAAGAAGTTTCTGAGTTAACAATTTATTGCGAGTGTTGAAGTCAGCAACATGGCTTGATGATCTAGCAAAACGAATGAGTTGAGAGATATAGACTCCATAGGATGTAGAGCGAGAAACGTCACCATCTAAAATGGGAAATCGATAATTTCAAAATCAAAGTCGTCACGTTTATCATAAATTTTAATAAAAAAAAACATTATCATTAGAAATTGACAAATGCAAGTCTAAAAACGCGGCTTCGGTATCAGAGGTATTAGCTTTATTAAGTTGGAGCTCTGGACATAGTATCCCATATCCCTGGAAGTAAAATGGAAAGTATTCTATATCCCTGGAAGTAAAATGGCAAATATCCTGTATCCCTAGAACCCCTATACAAGCCTCACTTGTTTACCGAATGCATTACCAAATCATGTGATCCGACTGATTGGTTGATTCAAACTTGTTATCAATCATTGTCTGCGCAGGTGCGATACTCAAATAATCGTCAGTATGCGATAGTCATGCCACCTATTGTTGGAAATTGTGTTATAAATCTGGTGCTTGATTGTATCGATTCCTGATCTTTGCCCTTTTCTTACTTCAATTTCAGGGATACTGCTATTTTTCCTCCAAAATATACAAATACAGAGTAAAAATACCAATAACATCAATATAAACCATTTAAAGTTTTCCACTAAGGAAGAAAAGCTCTATGCACAAGACATGGCAAGTTTATCTCGAGATGGACCTTTAGACAGAGTATAACTTCACTTATTATATATAAGCCAAATGTGTTGAAGGAGGTGGAGGTGACTGCATACTGTATATTGGACTCTATTCGATCAAACTTCCTTATCCATAGCTTGATTTTCCTCACATTTGTGTGGTGTTTTGTGTTGAGTCCTTAATTGTTTCGTGGTGTGGTTATTGTACTTTCTAGTTGAGTTGGTTGCTCTAGTTTAAATATGTTACGGCTGTCTGTGTTTTGTGTCTTTTCCTCACGTTTCCGAGGATGGTCAACGGTCTCCGATTCTGGCAAGGACATGATCACACCCTCCTTTCGATTTCCATATCAATGTGTAGGTGTGCAACATAACCAGTGTATAATATATATAAGTCCAAGGGCAAGGTCAAAGGCTAATATTAAAAGGAACATTTATTGGAAAATCGTTTTGAGGGCATAATCATTCTCTTGATTATCACACCACAGGGCAAACGTGCCCAACGTAACAAGATTATTTGTCATGTACAAACCCTAGTCTGTATGGTCAAGGTCACAGGCCACAATCATTCATAACCATCGATCTATTATCATATCTCTCGAAAAAAAGTGTCCATCGTGACAGGACGATGTGTCACATAAGTCCAAGGCAGAGGTCACATGTCACTTTGCTGATGAAAACTTGTAGTCGGAGCATAATTTGCAAAGCCTTCGACCAATTATCAAAGTTAAGCACTTAGCACAAATGTCCACCATAACAAGACAATGTGCTATATAAAAGATCTAATGTTATTTGTCTTAAGCCATGTTCAAACTGAGAATGCATGTACCATGCATAACGTATACGCAACCAGGACATGGCTAGTAGGAATTGTATAAGGGTACCACTAATAGGCATTGAGCTGGCTATAGACCCCCCTCCCCCAGGGGACATTTTGTAAACTATGATTTCCTGATACTACATTATATAAGCCACAAAATGAAATATTTAAGCCCTCTGAGAGTGGCAGCATTAACGTGTAGGCAAGACAACGGGTATAGAAGCTTTAGATCTCATGAATTATTTTCAAGCTTTTACTATCACATGTCTGTGGGAGCCAAATACCCCTGATGTGTGGCCAGTATGAACCCAAGAGAAATAGTTGGCAGGGCTTATGTAAAGGACTACTTAACCTTGCTATAAACTGAATATCTTATAAGCTGTGGGTCACAAGGTTTTAGAGAAGCATTTTAAAGGTCTTTTTCAGATTATATGCGTATGTTGGAGCATAATCAATGTAGTCCCTAGGGGCATGGTTGGCAGGATTTATGAAGGGAGCAACTAGATATTGCTAGATATTAAATCATTTAAACTGTGGGCCTCACTAAGTTGTAAGTTATTTCCATTTTATTGAATAGACGTTGCCAACTTGGACTCAAGGACATGGTTGGCAGAATTTATGTAGGGGACCACTAAACATTACTACAAAGTAAATATGTAAGCTGTTTTATTTGGATTTGTTTGGTGGTTTTACGCCCCAGCTATGGTCATGTCAGGATAGTCAGGTTAACTTATCACACTTTTCCTGGTCAAGCTTGACTAAAGGGTCAGCCAGTACTTCGTGCACATGCATTTTGCTTGTAACTGACACAACACTTCTTGAATCAGCTGAAGGAGAATGACGGTAGAAAATATTTCATGATCAAACTCAACGAAAGTATGGGACCAGGCCAGGATCAAACTCATGGCTTCTGGATCTGCAATCAGACTCGCTACTGACGGCCCTTCGAGACCCAGTAATATATGTATAAGCTGTAAGCATCAAGGTTTGAGAGATGTTTTAAAGTTGTCTCAATGAAAGGTCTATAGGAGCTGCTGAAAGGGACTTAATGGCATGATTTATGTTGGAGACTACAAGATCTTCCTACATGCTAAATTTGTGAGTTGTTTGCTATCATGGCATGTCTTTTAAAGATTTTCCATCACAAGTCTATGGAAGTTTTATGTTGACATGTCAATACAATCGGACATAAATCTTATGTAGCCTTTCCCATTATACCCATATAGTTTGATAACAATTGGACGACTGACATTAGAAATAAATTTCTTCAAAATTTAAATGGATAACGAAGACGACGATGACAATTCCTGTACTCGTAAGTCTATTTGTGTTGGTAATTTCAGGGATATTTTTGTTTACTTCCAAGGATATAGGATATTTACGAAATTTAATTAAGGGGATATTTTCCCATTTACTTAAAGGATGATGGGATACTTTCCTGTTTACTTCCAGGGATATAGGATACTGGTAACCCCTCTATACAAGCCTCACAAATATACTTGAACGCAAAAGAAACGCAACCGTTTTCAATCCACTTTTTCTTCCACATGGATCACATGAGGCTACTTACTTAATTGCATCCTGTGTTCCTGCGCATTGAGTAATGATTTGCCGTAAAAAGGTTTAGATCACAAGTTCCATTCTGACGTTATAATGACGTCAGTAAATTTCAACAAATGAAGTCTAAAAAGGTGATGCCTCATTCGATTTGAAAACAAACAGCTTGACCTGATAGCCAGATGTCTTAACTAAAGGAAAACACTAAAACAATTTGCAAGTTATTGATTATCAACGCTACCAGTCGCTGCGTTGCTGCGTTGCTGCGTTTCTTTATTGACGTCAACCTACTTTTTTAAAAACAGTCATTACAGACGCATTTTGTTCGATCATGTTGTGATACTTATGTCTTCTATGCAATGTATTGTGGGCTATATGGTGACATTAAAAGTTTTCGATTATCATTATTTGATCGGATAAAAATGACCAGTTACGCAAAAAAATAAAGACGTCATTTTGACAAAATGAACGTTGACAGAAACATAAGAGTACGTGATTTGATTTTGTCTTCCCTTATGCTTTCAGAAACCGATATTGGTTTAAAACGTTTTTTCGCAAAATAGGCACAATTTTTTTAACTTTGTGACTTTAAAAAAGGGGGTTACCTTACATTTCTCGTTGCAGCTCGCCTACCATAAGTCACAGCGGTCTGATTTTTGTGCTGTATGCAAGGCAAATACCGGTACTTAGCGATTTTATTATCGCTTGCTGAATTTTTTGATCAAAAAGAAGGAACTACAATTTTAGAAAGAGTTGCGTTACTTTTGCGTTTAAGTATAAATCGCGCAAAATTCATCAGAAATCGCTTAAGTGTGCTTCTCTGTTATTTCATTGACGTGTTGTGGGCATTCAAATAAAGCATACATGCATTGTTCAATCGAAAAACCTCTTTTCATTTTGATAACGTCTGTTTTACGTTATGAGCGTATTACGAGCATTAACAAAGCCACTCGCTTTATCAACTCTTTTCACATTGTATGGTGTATTGAATGCATTTTGACAACGTTCCAGTCCTTTTGAACTCCGTAGCTACCCCCTACGTCCATTTATCAACGTCAAGCGTTACAAATACATGCTGATATTGTATACATAGCAAAGCCTAGAATTCGTACGCGATTAAAGTAATGTGTAGCCAATTGACACTATAACAAAATGGACAGCACACACTAAATGGTGATATGCGTTGACAAAGAAATGATATACAATTATTGACTTCAATGAGGTAGACATGAGGATTTATATACTGGAAAAAGTGATAATTCATCGAGGCTGCTAGGCCGAGGTGAATATCACTTTTAAGGGTAGATAAATCCTCATGTCTACCGAAATTGAAGTCAATGTGACTTTTCAACTATTAAAGAATGAAAATTTTCTACTTTCACTTTTATTGTTGAAGTCATGTTCAACCTTCAACCAAAGGACTTTCTCACACGTTTTATCAACTTTATTAAAATATTTTAATGTAATATTTTGCATTTTGAAATGTATATTAATTCTCTGAATGTGGAATGCAGAATTTAATCATAAACTTTTTAAAGATTTTGTTTATTCAAACAAAGATAAATGAACAAACAAAACAAAACAGAACACTTGTTAAAATTTATGAAAGTATTTAGCTTATCAGTTGGGATGTGAAACAGCAAATCATGTCGATTTCATGCAATACATGCTAGTTTTATAAGAGTGTGATATTGCAGAAGTGTCAAAAATATTAACCTCTGGAAACTAGTTTGAGCTGGTTTCCATGCAACATTAACTTAAAGGCCAGTTTAGACCGGTTTTCAGGTAGACCTAGAGATTTATAAAGACAAATCATGGGAAACAGGATTCTTGTCAGTCATATAACAATGACGTTAAGTGGTTTATTCCGCTATTATCATTGAACGCGAGGCAAATTTCGTGAAAAAAAGGCATTCTCTAACAATGATTGGTGGACTCTTAGACATTTCAGTTTCTAGAAATTGCTTAAACATAGAAAATAAACCACTACCGTTTGGACAGCGTCTATAGCACAACGTAAAACCCCAATATCATACGTCAAAACAAGAAATTGCAAAATTTTAAAATGCACTTTTGTCTGTACTTGAATTGGCCTTTCATACATGAAAAAAAGTTTAAGAAAAATTAATAAGCATATGCGTGAAGATCTATGATTTGTAATTTACGAGTTTGAAGTAAACAAAAAGTGTCAGGTTTCTTTAGTTGTTAAGTATATTATATTGCACTTATGTAATGGTGATTGACCAAATAAGATACTGTTTTATCCAAACTAGAGGCTTCTAAAACATTCCATTGTGATATTCAGTTCCAATATATATGAGCCGCGACATGTGATTTCCAACACTGTGGCTTTTTGACAAGTGTAGACTCTGACAAGCCTATGCAGTCCTTTTTTAAGCTTAGAACTCCAAATGATGTTCAGTCAATAGCTTAATATCCTTAGAATATTCAAGCGACTATAGCAAAGGCTCTGATCAGAATGCGCGTATGGGCTGGCTGATCTGAGGCTTTGCTGGTCGCACATAGCACATTTTTGCGGCTCATATCGCCAAGAGTATGGTACGGGAAGTAACTATTAATTTGGATATCATTCAATATTATAGGAGTTGCACCTCCTCCTCCTCCTGCTCGTCCTCCTATCCTTTCATCTTGATGGGGAAGAGAGAGAGAGAGAGAGAGAGAGAGAGAGAGAGAGAGAGAGAAAGAGAGAGAGAGCTTGTTGCTTTACTTTCATTGTCTTCCTGATGCCTTGTTACTGTTAGTGTTCTGTGGCTCTTCCTCGCGATGCCGTGGGTTGGTCTGCAGTGTGTGATTGTGGTATTTCCTGATCATACTTACTTGCTTTTTGGATCCAGATCAGGATCGACGTTCATGTCTCGAGGTTATTAAACTGTTTTCGTGCTCAACTCAGCTGAGCATGACATTTCAACCGCTAATCAAAGCTAAAATGCTGAAAAATAAAGATTTTTCTTGCTGTCAAACTCTTGGTTTGTGTATTTATCCTGCTCATAAATGTTAAAATGCCAACAATTGTTGGCGTTTTAACATTTATGAGCTAGAAAAGTTGTAGGCTCAGATGAGTTGAGCTTGAAAAAAGTTTAATAACTTCGGGCCTGGTCTTGGTTGAAACTGTTCGCAAAGGTTTTCAGCCACAAGGCGACAAAAGTCGCTTCTAGCAAGCAAAGAGTTAAACCCCTGTGGAAGTCCATTATGATGGGACATTCAAGATCAGACAGTTCATTTTTTCTATGTTAGACAAAGAACTAGATTATGCCATGGTATGACAAGCATGTTAGAACTGCTTAACGGAATTCGACAAGAAGGACCTCTGACGGTGGTAATGGGAATCACAGTGTATCGCTGCCTATAATTTCGATAAAAATTAAAGTCGATCAAATTCTTCCATCTTCATATATAAGCTCGCTGTTGGTCCCTATTTTATGATTTTGCATTTGATTTCCTATTTCCATGAATGTACGGCTTTATTTTGGGGCTAAAATGGTCACTTTTTGTATTATACATATAGGAAATAGAACATCATCCCCCGAGTCCCAACTAATCCTTTTGCACGTAAGTGTGTTCTCATATTTTACACAATATATGTGAAAAGCTAGTTGGGACTCGGGGGGAATGATATCCCACAGCCCAAAATGTGACGTCTGGGCGAGCCCGAACATTAGCATTTGGATTTTTGGTGTGCTCTCTTGAAAATCTTTTTTTCCAGTATAATGAAATAATTAGTACAAGTAAGATTCCTTTTCATAACCCATTAGTCATGAAATATTAGATCTACAACGTTTTATGCATATTTTTCTTTAGATTATGAAAATTGTCCTTTTACAAAATTCAGTTGGTAGATTATTTTGCACATATCTTGTATCTATCCAATACACATAAACTACACTCAGTGGCCATAAGTGAGTTCCCAAATCAGCTAACAAGAAATTGACAAAAAATATGGTCTGAAACAAGTCTTCTCTAGCCAATAAAGACAATTTCCCCAAATGATAATTGCCCTGGATAAATATACAGGGTATATATTTACGTCATCACCATATTGTATGATGTCATCATCTGTTGCTATGGAGATATTGTGTATCACAAACAATGGCAAAAGATAGCAGCTGTTGAAAAATTGCTGTAAAAATGTCAGATTGTAATATTTTTTATTGAAAATTTGCAGAAACATTTGAAATGTAATGGAAAACATTCTGTTGATGTTCAGATTAGTATAGACAATGAAAATAAAATACTGCAGAGCAGAGAACTAGACGGAAAATAATGCCATGAAAATGATCCGACTGCAGTATACTTTGGCTGTAAAAAACAAACTAAATAAACACATGCAGGAATATGGGGTATGTATGTTTTGTGAGGTATTATAACAGTGTTCTATTTGAAAAAAAATATTTTTTGAATAAATGTTGATGGATATAAGCTATGGTTGGATCCTAAGAAAATCTGCTAACTTTCACAGTCAGCCCTGATATTGGTGCCACAAGCAGCATAACCAGTGATATAATACTTGTGCAATAATTATATTCAGTTGAAAGTACCTTTTGGGGTTACACTTTTACAGAACATTTATTTTTTTAAGAAGAACTATCCTATGATTTCGTATGAAAGTTTGGGTACCCCCTTGTAAAGCAAAATTTGGCCAAGGGGTTAGATATCGCTGGGAGCTGTCTTTTCGATTTTAATGAATGAAACATTTAAAGACTGATTGCTTCAAACATTCATATATAGACCCTAGAAAGACTGATACTTGTTGCTAAGTTACCATGTGGATTCATTCAATAATTTAATTTTTTGGGTCAGAGGTACAAATACCCCACCCACCCCTAATATGACGGTGAATAAATTAGGAAGATGTGACCACATCTTGTTGACAGCTCACGATTATAACATATTAGCACCATTATCACCAAATATATATAGAAAATAAGCAATTTCTATAGTCATGTAAAAACGGAAGAAGTTTAGAACCCACATCAAATTTTCAAACTGTTTCAGAAATCAGGGGTGGTCGAAATGAATAACACCCACGAACTCTAGGTGATATTATTTCTATAATAATCTAGCACTTTTAAGTTGAAAGAATAGCAAATAGTGATATGTTCAAAATTTCAGATAATTTGCATTCCTCGTTTTCAAATCATTAAAATTTTAAATGTACTTAAATTTTTGCAAATGAAACAACATTTGCCATTTTGGGAACTCACTTATGACCACTGAGTGTACATGGCCTTTGACTAGGTGTACTTTACGCATGGATGAATGGTTATAGTACATTGCTGCATAATATTGCACCAGGTAAATACATTCTCATCAAGGTTGAATATGGACTACAGTTGCACTTCAAAATATTTCTTAACAAATCAGATAGAAAAAACAACAAAAATAATCATTAAAATGCTGATGATTTTGGACTTTAAAATACTTAAACTGTGATTTGTAATCGAGTATTGATGATATAACACCCTTACACGTGAAAATAATTGATTTCTAAATGTTTTGGTGAAGTCAAATTTTGCAACCCCTACCCCCTTTAGTAGCGTCTCCTGTTTTGTCGTAGGGGTCTGCCTGTCTAATTATAGCCTTAATTCGTTCCTAATACATCAAGCGTCCTATTCAAAAGGATACCAGTGATATCTTATGCATAGGGAAGTTTTGGGAAGCATCTGAAAAATAGGCAGATACCCTATCAAACTGTCAGAGGTCCTGTCCCCAGAAGACATGATAAAGGGAACTTTGCTTCTGTGGAGTCTAATCAGCGCTTCGTTTGACAGTTAACAAGATATTTTAATAGTTCTACATACAGGTATTCAAACTGATTAAAAGAGAACCACTGTACTCGAACAGTGCAGTCATCGCATGGTGGTTGCAGTCGACGAGTGCACAAAATAGTGTACATAGCTGTTAAAAAGGGTAGTATTTTGGTCAATATTTTCCTTCTGAAAAATTCATCGCGCATTATTGTCACTTAATAATCCAGCTGTGTATCTGCTTAACAATTTTTTGTGGGTAGAGTGATAGTTGCTACAGCGCCAGAGTTATGCCAAAAATGTGTTTTTTCCTGAAAAGAGTGATTTTTTTCCTGAAACAGAGCGGATTAAAGAAGTTTTTGCTTATGTTCTGGAATTTATACTTACTTTAGCTAAAATGCAAAATAACAGTACTTTAATGTGAAAAAAAGTTCAAATCTGAGGGCAGAGCATGCATTTTGAAAGTTATCCAAGCTTTTCATAATGTACGCGTAGTTCTTTATATCGGGTGTTCAGGCCCAGTGGCCAGGTCGTTGACAACAACAACAACAACAACAACAACAACAACAACAACAACAACAACAACAACAACAACAGCAGCAGCAGCAGCAGCAGCAGCAGCAGCAGCAGCAGCAGCAACAACAATAACAACAACAAAACCATCACATTTGTACGGAAAGCAATTGCAACCCGCGGATGGAAGGGCGGGTGGGTGGTATAGAAACTGGCCAGATTTTAGCCCTGGCTTACGCTGTTGACAAAACACTTGAGTTAATTAGCTCGCATGGCGGTTTCCTAACATGGCAGAGAAACAAACAATTTGAATTGATTGTGATGATTCAAAGGAACGAGTTCATACTTTCATTATTTCTTCATACGTAGGCTCGTGCCCAACATCTACCGTTCACCCCCCAAAAATATCAGGAATTTCAAGCACTCCAAAAATATTTGAAATTTTAGCAACCCCAAAAAAGATCTCCCATTTTGTACCTTGACTTTAAGAAGAGACCCTAAAATACATAGAAATGACCCCTAAATATAGTACAATTCTGTGATTCTTCATAAATATCCACAAAATCTTCATACCCCAAAAATATTCATTTTCTGAAAACCCCCCAAAATATTGAAATTCGAAATTCAAAATTTTGAACCCCAAAATTTGTGAGAGCCTACGTATGTATGAAAATATCAGAGTACCCCCTCCCCCCACCTGGGGAGCACGAATGGGACCGGCCGAAGACAAGCATCAGGCATTAGCCAATGAAATAAATATTTAGGTCGGGTTCGTTTTGGCGTCTGATGGTTGACCTACCATTGTTGCTACCCTCTTGAGGATGGCAATTATAATTGACTAATTTTGCAACCTGTATGGTCGCAGGGATAAGTGGTGTAGCATGAGATAGTCCTTTCTGTGAATATTATACCATGGTGTCCAAACACTAAAATGGCACACCCAGCTCATCGCCATCTCCGCCCGCGGAGATGGCGATGAGATGGGTGTGTCATTTAATAGCCCATCACTTTCGTTAGAAACAAATACTTTAAATTCGCTTCCAAATGGCTACTGTACTTTAAAACAGTAAACAAAAACCCCACTTTAGTTAAGTGCTGAAAGATGGCATTTTTTTGAAAAGCTTATACTTGTGCATTTTGTTCATTCTCCAAATTCACTCCCGCAGATTAACACATCGATTCTTAATACATTTCTAACATGATCTGCAAGTATTATTTACAAATCCCTTAATAGGGTCGAAGCTGATAATAATCAAATCAAATTGCCTGACAAACTTTGTTGTTCAATATCAATCCTTCCTCGGAAGTTGGGAAGTTATTTCTGAAGCTGTTTTTGTTGTTCTTTAGGTAATACGCTTTTGATTATTTGACAATTGCCATTGCCTGGCATTCGCAGAAAATGACAATCAAGGCCATTAGTTACGAGTTCATTTGAAGAGGCTGGAAAATGTTCCTAACAAAAAGTAAGCGAGTATGATCAGGAACAACCACAATCGACCCACGGCACCGCGAGGAAGAACCACAGAACAACAACAGCCATAATACGTCAGGAAGACAATCAAAGCCAAAGCAACTCACCTAACAAAATGACTGCAAAACCAGAAGGGACACAAAACATTGCACAGCAAAACATGGAACAAACACATAATCCCCACAATGGGAGCAAATACACATTTCTATTGTTGATATATAAAAACAATAATTGTTGCAGAAGCTATCGAAATATATAATGTTTTAGGGAAATTCAATATTTGTTCAATATTGTGGGGTCATTGTTGCATTTATTAGGCCTATTTATTGATTTTTTCACCTCAAAATGCAAAATCAAGGGCAATAAATAACTCGGGTTTGATGCAAACTTTTAAATCAGTTAGATATGTATCAAACCAAATATCTTGTTTATGCCTTTACTGCAATCTGACCTTTAATAAGCAAGTAATTGAAAGAAAATCGGATTGTCAACCCATTTTCTGTATGAATATTGAGGTTAAGGGGCAATTACTCACCAATTTGAAAAGGATGTAGCAGCAACAACGTTTAATCTACAGTTTGACATAGAAATGGTTTAGTACAGCTTTCACCCAGTTTAGAAAATAAATTTTCAAGTTATTGAGTTTTACTTATTTACTCAGTTTACCCATACAAAACAATGGTAAATTAATAATCAGGGGCAGTAACTCTTGCTAAAATATGTAGATAATTAAATTCATTATAATTTCGGGCGGGGTACCAATTCCATTGCCTCAGTAAGTTTCAGGTAAATGGGGAAGCCAATGTAATAAGGCCAACTGTGTTAAAGCCATGCAAGAGTTATGGTTATTAATCAGTAGTGACCTTAAATGCCAACTTTTGTTCACTGTACTTACCGTCCAATCTCGTTCATCTTCCATTGTAGCTGTTAGAGAATTTTCCTTCATGGCTACTGTAAATTCGGAAATTTTTGCGAGGGTTTTATTTTCGTGAAAACAAAATTCTCGCGAAATGGTGAAATCACTCTAGCTGTCAATTACTTATATAGGCAAATCATGTACAAGTCACGAATTTTAGCGTCGCAAGAATCTAAATTCTCGCGAAAATTTCCGGATTTACAGTATATCTCTAAGAGATTGACCCATAGCCTTTAACCCATATAAGCATTGACTGTTTCGTTTGACCTGATTTGACTCTAAAATGTGTGCAAAGTCTAATAACGGAGTAAGTTGAAAACGGAAGAAAACGGAGGAAGAGTTCAAATCTCTACTCGCCACCATTCCATTTGCTGACGACAGCACAAATGCTGAGCACATTTTATAGCCGGAAATAAGATATTGAATATTGAAATGATCTTGATAATAAGGTTCGGGACACAATCATGACTGCCAAGGCCACAATATATGTGAACGAAACTTTATGCTCCTCACTTCATACTTTAACACCAATTCTCTGTAACCATCGAACCTAGTTGTTCACGCATAGTCACAGATTTTGATGAAACTTTCCATGATTGTTTGTTTTCATGCCAAAACACGCAAATCATGCATCATTCCTTCATTTTCATATCCGTTGCCATGGTAACGGGGTCAATAGTTTTTGGCTAAAATTTGTCAGAGAATCAATTAAATTTGGTGAATTTCGGACTGTTATATCTTCTTTAATACAAACATGTTAGCTATAAAGCTGCTAATTAATTGGATAATTGCCCTTGGTTAGTATCCGAACGTTAATGTTTAAAGAATTTCTGGTCTCTTTCATATCGAAGTTTTATCTGAAAGGTGGGTGGGGTAACACAACCCCGAAATTTGCTGTTTTTTGCACTTTTTGACAGCTTATATCATTAAGGGCACGACAGCCTGACACATTACAGGACTAACATGAAAATCAATATGACCCCATCTTTCAAAAATTAGAATAAAAATTTTGGGAAGTTACCATCTTCAATGTGTTACCATGGAAACAAGAGGTACACCGTTCCAAAATGCCTGTTTTGATTTCAACAAATATTTATGAGGTGTGAAATTCACACAACCGCCAGACTGTAACACTGAACAAAAGAAAGTGTTAAGCTACCATTTTCTGCCAATATCTATAAAAAATATTATCAGAGGCCCCAATGGGGGTTTGATTTAGTCATTTTAGGGGCGCAACGAGGGCAAAAATTAAGATTTTTTTTGAAAAAAAGTCAAAGCTCTTTAACATAATAGAATTAATTGTATCAAAGTTGTTTTGAAAAGTCATATCTACATTATACAATTGTAATTAAAGAATAAAAACAATTGTAAATCTCAGGAGGGGCTCCCGAAGGGGCTCAAATCCATTGAATGTGGGTGGGGTAACACAACCCCGAAATGTGTCTTTTTTTGCACTTTTTGACAGTTTATATCATTAAGGGCACGACAGCCGGACACATTATAGGACTAACATGAAAATCTATATAATCCCATCTTTCAAAAATTAAAATAAAATTTTGGGAAGTTACCATCTTCTATGTGTTTCCATGGAAACAAGAGGTACACCGTTCTGAAATGCATGTTTTGAATTTAACAAATATTTATGAAGTGTGTAATTCACACAACAGCCAGACTGTAACAATGAATAAAAGAAAATGTAACACTACCATTTCTCTACCAATATCTATAAAACATATTATCAGAGGCCCCTATGGGGGTTTGATTTTGGTCATTTTAGGGGCTCAAGGGGGGGCAAAAATTTTAGATTTTTTTTGAAAAAAAAAGTCAAAGCCTTTTTACAAATTAAAATTAATTGTACCAAATTTGTTTTGAAATGTCATATCTACATTATACAATTGGAGTTGAAGAATATAAACGGTTTGAAATCTCATTAGGGGCTCCCTAAGGGGCTCAAAACGGAATAAAAAGGGTGAAATTTCTAAGAAATCTACTAGGGAATAAATGAAATTGACCGACTTTGTTCAGTAATAAATGCAAAAAGTAACACAGAGCCTATAAAAGTTTAAGGCCAAAATTTCTCTGCCAATATCTATACAAATTATAATCAGAGGTCCCAATGGTGGATTCAATTTGTTCGTTTTAGGGGCGCAAGTGGGAGGGGGGTGGGGCAAATATTAAGAAATCATTTGAAAAAGTCAAAGCCCAATTACATTAAAAATTAATTGTACCAAATTTGTTTTGAAATGTGATATCTACATTATACAATCGTAGTTAAAGAATATAAATAGTTGGAATTCACATTAGGGGCTTCCTAAGGGGCTCAAAACGGATTAAAAAGGGTAAAATTACTATGAAATCTAGGGAATAAATGAAATTGACTGACTTTGTTCAATAATAAGTGCAAAATAGTAACACAGAGCCAATAAAAGTTTAAGTTCAAAATTTCTCTGTGAATATCTATGCAAATTATTATCTGATTCACCAATGTTTTTTTTTTTATTTTGTTCATTTTAGGGGCGCAAGTGGGACGACGGGGTGAGGCAAAAATTAGGAAATTATTTGAAAAAGTCAAAGCCCTTTTACAAATTAAAATTAATTGTACCAAATTTGTTTTGAAATATGATATTTACATTATCAATTGTAGTTCAAGAATACAAAGTTTGAAATCTCATTAGGGGCTCCCTAAGGGGCTCAAAACTGATTAAAAAGGTTAAATTTCTATGGCATCTAGAGAATAAATGCAATTGACCAACTTTAATGATTTGTTTAGTAATAAGTGCAAAATAGTAAAAGAGATGCAATAAAAGTCCAATATTTTTCTGCCAATATCTTTAAGGTCCCAATGGGGGCTTGATTTTGGTCATTGTAGGGGCGCAAGGGGGCAAAAATTAAGAAATTACTAAAAGTCAAAGCTCTCTTATAAATTAAAACTAGTTGTATCAAAGGTGTTTTGAAAAATAATATCTCCATTATACAATAATAGCCCAGTTTTAAATTAATCTAATATTTACGAAGTGTCTCATCACATAAATTAAGAGCAGATATGAATGTTATCCTTGCGTTTTGCTGTGTCATTTAGCTAAAAATATTACCAGAGGCCCAAATTAGACTTATTGCATATAAGTCTAGCCATGAGAAATTGGGCTTTTTGCATAATGAAAACAAGTGAATTCAATGCATATCAAATGTGAATACAATTGGTATTAAAATATCTTATTTTTTCACTAGTGACTGATACGATTTATATTTCACTGTAGCAAAACAATAATTTCTTGGGAATTTTGGGACTGGTACCCTACATTTTTCAAAAAAAAAATACAAGAAGGATGTTTGTCAGAAATTTCGCATGTTGTGACGTCAACATCAAAGATAATGACGTTACTGTTTGACCTGGTGTGCCAGTTTGCAAGTGACGCCTGTGCTAAGGCACACGCAATTGACTTTCTTTACATGCTTATTTCTTGCCTTTGAGTCGTTAAAATATGATTCTAATGCATTTGCTTTTGTAACGCGACGTGTGATTGGATAACATCAAAAATTTGCGATAATATATCCTGCGATATACTGTCGGAAATAGTTTGACGTCATTAATTACATCATATTACATTGGATGAGGTGCGGCTTTATGGGGCTTGTAACGCTTCAATTTGAGAGGAAACTGTTGATGTGCATTAGAATGGGGATAACCATATTCAAAATTTTCTTTTGGGGAGATATTTCGTCGAATATACATTCGGAAATCACGGTTTACGGCTCCTCTCGTGCGTCGCCGTAAGACAAAATTTCGGACCGTATATCCGACGAAATACCTCCCCAAATAAAAAATTTGAATACAGTTATTCCCTAATTATAAACCATGTCCCAATATGCATAATGAAAAAGTCAAATCAAACGAGAAACGACCAGAGAATAAGTTAGGTTGTGCTTTCTGTATTTCCTTTCAGTATAAAATAAAAAGAAAATTTACTTTTTTGGGGCAAATTCCAAATATATTTCATCTTGTGCAACTACCCCACTCAATGAAATATATTTGGTATTCATTTTTGGGGGCGCAGAAATATTTCCTCCATTCATTTTATAAGGATAACTGGCGGGGAAGGGTGAAAGATAATGAAGTGAATTTGATTGATGATATAGAATGTAAATATATGGATTGAAATTCATATTCATGAAAAACATCAGCTATTTTTCTGTTTCCGAGCCTTGCATTCAGTTACTTTTTCCAAATTCTTGAAGTTAGTAATATTATGAACTTTCATAAAAGAATATTGATTGATTTTTTATAGGTCTAAAGTGTTTTTCCAATCAATGAAATGGAAATGTTTCATTTTATTTATCATATGATGTTGCATCTGGGAGTAAAATAACGTCATGCAATAAAATCTATAAACCACTTGTTGTTTTAAGATGTTCGGGAAACATGACATCCTTATCAATTTTGCATACATAATGCATAATTATTATTTGTTTACACTAGAAATGAGATTTTAAAGTAATCTTAATGTCATATGATAAATAGAATATATCATACTTGCTCCTGTAAGATTGAAGTTATTAAACTTGTTGCGAAAAAGACATAAAATACTGGATAAGCTTCGCTTTTATCTCTTTTTCTCAACTCGTTTAATAAATTTGATAAAACATGAGCACTCATGTAAGATCTGCTATGTAGATAATCAAGTATTCTACCCCTTTTGGGCGCCAGAAAAGATCAAAATAGATTTCTAGGTTATAAGGTTTTAGAAGGTATCTTATAACTTTATCAGGGGACTAAATTATTTCAATATTGCACTTGTCCTGCAGGACGAGTGACTTACAATTCTCACTTGTCCTGCAAACACATTCACCGTCCTTTAAAAGAATATGCAATAATTCTTTTTTCAAAAACATAAGGGAGTAATATGTAATATGACTTCCTCGAGTAATTCATCCCAAAGCACTCGTCCTACAGGACCAGAGCTGTGGGGAGAATTACTCGTCCTTTCTAGATTTCACTTGTAATTACGAGGCTAAATGTGGAATTTTTATCCACTGTTCATGATATTTTGTTGTGGAAATTGTGCATAAATTGCAATTTTTATTTCAAAGAATCTTACAATCATAGTAAATTACATAGAATTTTTAAAGGAGACAATTTAAGGTCACTACTGACACCTGGGCATTTTTTACGAAATATAAATTTTCTTCATTTTTTTGTAAATCGCTATTTTGCATTATTAGTAATGATATAAAACAATAAAAGTGCAATGTCACCTTTTAGTCTTTGAGCTATGGCTCTTCAAAGACATGCATTATATGCCCTTTTTCTCCAAAAAGGTTCAGGGCCGAAGTAAGAAATAAACAGGCCTATGATATGGTAGCTGTCTACTAGCTGGTGATTATGGCATATTGTGAATTTTGCATCAGAAAGGTTTAAGTTTACTTGAAGTGCTGTGACGTTTATTTGAAGTGAATCTAGCCATTATATATTTATGGATCAACTTTTTCATTAAAAATAATAGTTAAAAAAATTACTGCCATTTTTACGTAATATTCATATACATGTATATAAGGCAATTCAAAAAAAGAGATTTTTTTTGAACTTGTATGTCATAATCATTATTATGCTGAATCAGTCTGAAATTTGAGCAATTTTCACTGTCTAGAAAAAGAGATATTTCTTTATTACTACCTCTACCCCCTGTAATGCACAATTTCAAGTTTGTAGCTTTCAACTGCATAGCGATAAATTTACTTTCAACAGACCATTTTTTTAATAATGCTTTGATGCTGTCTGTATGTTGAGAGGATTTTCTAATAAAAGAAAGTTTAGCTTAAGAAATAAATATATATTGTAGCCCCACCCACTTTTTTCAATGATTATCTTCTCTGATGCAATGAACCAGATAAAATGGCCAAAACAGTTGCAAACACATAATTCTGTTGTTAATTTATATTAAGAGACAATTGCAGAAGTCATCAAAATATGTTAAAATAGTAGTGTTAAAAATATTAATTTAACATTTTGGGGACATTGATGCATTCAGAAGGCATAATTTTATGATTTTTGTCATCTCAAAATGCAAAATTAAGGGTATTAAAATGTTAAAACTCTGGTGCAAAATTTAGATTACACAAGTTTTAAAACAGATGTACAGACGTATCAAACCAAACATCTTGTACATGCTTTTACTGAAATCTAATTCTTAGAAAGCAAGTTATAGGAGAAAATTTGATTTTTGGCACATTTTCTATGTAAATATTATCTTTAAGGGGCAACAATTCATGTTTGAAAGAAGAACAATATGGCAGAAAGAACTTCGATCTATAGCTTGACGTAGTTATGGTTCAGAACAGCTTTCATGCAGCTTAGCTAATAAATTTTCCAGTTACTGAACTTTTACTCACTTTACTGCAGTTTTCTCATACAAAACAATGGTAAAATAATAAACAGGGGCAGTACCTCTTGCTGAAATATGTAGAGATTATAATTGCATCTGGCATACCAAGCCTCTTTATCTCAGTAACTTTCAGATAGATATGATATCAAATATTGAAGTTATAAGGCAAAATGTGTTCAAACATGCAAGAATTATGGTTATTGGTGTCAGTTGTGACCTTAATAAAGTGCTCAACAGAGCCTCGTATTCAATTATCTTTCCCCAAATTTTCTTTAATTAAGTCAACAATATACGAACTTCCATATAAGAATCTTTATCTATGCATATTTTGTAGATCTAAAGTGTTTTATTTCAATCAGTGAAATTATTTAAATAATTAGGTATTTTTACCCTTTTGGGCCCCTAAAAGGGTTATAATTAGATTTGCTGGGCATAATGTAAGTTTCTCTTTAGGATTATGCTAAAGTAACAAATGTATATGCTGGTATTGATTATTACCATGTGATATGGGAATATAATGTTTTTAACTATTACAGTGTTGTTGTTTTTTTTAAATTTTAATGGACCCATTTTTGTTGCCATGGTTACCTCCAGTAGATATTATCTTCCCATTTTTTTTCTATCTCATGACATTTCACACTCAATGCTTTAATTAAGCATAACCAGAATGTCAAATTATCAGCACAAGCTGTATGTGGCTAATCAAAAATGCAAAAAATATGATTTAAGGGGTAGGCTTACCCCACCCACATTCAATCGATTTGAGCCCCTCTGGAGCCCCTCCTGAGATCTACAATTGTTTTTATTCTTTAATTACAATTGTATAATGTAGACATAACTTTTCAAAACAACTTTGATACAATTAATTCTATTATGTAAGAGAGCTTTGACTTTTTTCAAATAATTTCTTAATTTTTGCCCCCGTTGCCCCCCTAAAATGACTAAATCAAACCCCCATTGGGGCCTCAGATAATATTTTTTAATAGATATTGGCAGAAAAATGGTAGCTTAACACTTTCTTTTGTTCATTGTAACAGTCTGGCTGTTGTGTGAATTTCACACCTCATAAATATTTGTTAAAATCAAAACATGCATTTTGGAACGGTGTACCTCTTGTTTCCATGGTAACACTTAGAAGATGGTAACTTCCCAAAATTTTTATTCTAGTTTTTGAAAGATGCGATAATATAGATTTTCATGTTAGTCCTATAATGTGTCCGGCTGTCGT
Source organism: Loripinus fragilis (assembly GCA_964019695.1). Lineage (NCBI taxonomy): Eukaryota > Metazoa > Mollusca > Bivalvia > Lucinida > Lucinidae > Loripinus > Loripinus fragilis. The sequence continues at coordinate 69,681,018 of OZ026518.1, forward strand.
GCCCTTAATGATATAAACTGTCAAAAAGTGCAAAAAACGACACATTTCAGGGTTGTGTTACCCCACCCACATTCAATGGATTTGAGCCCCTTCGGGAGCCCCTCCTGAGATTATCAATTGTTTTTATTCTTCAATTACAATTGTATAATGTAGACATGACTTTTCAAAACAACTTTGATACAATTAATTCTATTATGTAAGAGAGCTTTGACTTTTTTTCAAATAATTTCTTAATTTTTGCCCCCGTTATGCCCCTAAAATGACTAAATCAAACCCCCATTGGGGCCTCTGATAATATTTTTAATAGATATTGGCAGAGAAATGGTAGCTTAACACTTTCTTTTGTTCAGTGTTACAGTCTGGCTGTTGTGTGAATTTCACACCTCATAAATATTTGTTAAAATCAAAACATGCATTTTGAAATGGTGTACCTCTTGTTTCCATGGTAACACATAGAAGATGGTAACTTCCCAAAATTTTTATTCTAATTTTTGAAAGATGGGGTAAAATTAATTTTCATGTTAGTCCTGTAATGTGTCTGGCTGTCGTGCCCTTAATGATATAAGCTGTCAAAAAGTGCAAAAACGACACATTTCGGGGTTGTGTTACCCCACCCACATTCAGTTATAATTCAGTCAACAAAAACTTTTCAGTCTGGATGATATGGGGTATGATTTCGATAAGTTTAAGTTAGAATTACCAGACAAAATGAAAAATATTGTGAAAGAAAGGCAATATAAATGGCAGTTTTGCAGTGAAATTATTGAATTTTAAGGTAATTTTGGCTGATTTTTGGCCAAAATATTTGGAAGCCGTTGCCATGGCAACGGAAAGACAAATGAGTGAACTAGCATTAAATTTTTTGGTTTTACAAAGAAAGAATCATTGTCAGCAATTTTTAATAAAATCCGAGACCGAGCGTGAACAACCTCTATTATAACAGGTTCAGTAGTTACAGAGAATTGATGTTAAAGCGTCAACTTCAAACCTCAAGGTTATCGATATAATAAAATTCGTTATACATTTTCTAACTTTAAACACGGACGCTCGGAGTTGATTGTTGTATACAGTGTCGGTTTGAAAACTCTTCTGTAACGGACATGTCAGAGCCATTATTTTGTGGTGATTCAGTTTATAAATTCAAAGGAATACTTGGAAAACCTATTTTCAGTGATCAAGTCAGAGGGATGGCCGGGCGTTATAATAAATAAGTTGGCTATAACATGGATTTCATATCATCTTTAATTGCACGACGATGGGTCTGGCATCAGACTCAATGACGGCTCCGACGTAAAGCTTTAATCAAATGCTTGTCTTTGGCTGGGCCCACCGTGGCTCAACTTTTGGTTTTCTTTAGCTTCTTTGTTCGTCATAGTGATTTAACTTGATTAGATTGTTTTTCTGTGATGATACATTACAATAGTTAGGAAGAAGCCTACGTGCGAGCTAAATTTAACAAGAGCAGAATCTAGGGCGAATATTTGATACCATTAAAATGCATTTAAGACCCCAGTGGCTTACGTTGCTGTCGTGGTTCTGTTGTTGTTGATTTGTTGTTTATTGTTGCTCCCATTTTTTATTGGTTCTGTATTCGGTACTTGTTTTGTTAATCAGTACGGTGTGCCCTTCTAGTTTTGCAATCATCTTGATAGGGAAGAGGGAGCTAGTTGCTTTACTTAAATTGCCTTCCTGATATCTTGTGTATGTTTGTGTTCTGTGGCTCTTCGGAGTTCCTCACGGTGCCGTGGGTTAGTGAGCAACGTGTGATTGTGGTATTTTATATATATTATACTCACTTACGTTTTTCATACTTTGAGCGCATTTGTAAACTTCATACTTTATAGCGACCACTGCATACTTCATGCTTTTGAGCGCATTTTCAAACGTCGTTCTTTAGAGCCTCAACTCCAAGCTTCGTGCCTTTAAGCGCATCTGTAAACTCAACTCCAACCTTCATGCTTTTGAGCGCAGCTGTAAACTTCATTCTTTAGAGCGTCAACTAAAATAATAATAATGAAGCTGCTTGCATTGTTACGGGTGCTACCAAGTTAGTGTCCATTAATGCTCTACCTACTGAAACACGTTGGGAAACTCTCACATTGCCACGAAAAAACGCAATCTGATACTCTTTTATAACATGACAAATAATTTGAGTCTGTCTCATCTTACAAGCTTAGTTCCAAATAACGTTGGGGACATCTCGAGGTACAATCTTATAAATGTTCAACACTCGCAAACTGTACATGCACATTCACAGCTTTACTTCAAATCGTTCCTTCTATCCGTTATCAGAGATTGGAATGCCCTTCCTGAAGCAACAGGAGATTCAAACTCCATAGAATCCTTCAAAAATCAATTAAATACTGATATGAGCCCACCACAAAAACTATACAAATCTATCATACTAGACTGAGAACAGGCTGCAGCACTTTACGTCTCAATCTCTACTCAAAACACATGCTTGAACATCCTCTGGGTAACTGTGGTGAAATTGAAGACCCCTTCCACTTCTTCTTACAATCTCATTCGAAGGGAAATGCTTACCTCTGTATCTGCTATTTGCAATCCTACTTTTAACATTTTGTTACATGGAAATGAAGATCTTTCTGAAGAACAAAATTTCAATATAATTAACGCTGTTCACAATTTCATTATCAAATCAAAGCGTTTTTTCAACCTAGCTTGATCGATCTGCATTCTAATTCCATTCTTTTCCTGCCGTTTGTCCTTTTTTAGTCCTTACCTAATACACATTCTTAAGTGTACGTTTTCTTCAACAAAGTCTTACCATTGACAGTAACATCTCTATTCCCCGATGAGGTTGGTATAACATGTATGTATTATTTTGCCTTTTTTGGTTGTTTTGTTGTCTTTCTTATTATCCATAATCAGTGAGTATCGCTTGTTCTATTCTGACATTCATTCTGTGTATGTCTAGGAAAAGCGTCATATGTATCTGTATCCATTGGTTGTCTTGGTAAAACTTGTTTCTAGGATTTGTTTGCCTTTGCAGTTACATGTCACAGTTACAATGTACCATTTAGCGCATATGCGTCTAAAGGGATACAGTTCACAAAGGTCTATAGACTTTCCTCTGAATCCCTTTTGTATAATTTAGTAACGGTTTAGTTAATTGCTTGAAGTTTTTTGTTATATGCATGTATTTATACGAAGAAAATAAAGTTTAAACTAACTACAAATTCATGCTTTTGAGCGCATCCAGCATTCACATGCTTTAACCATTCAACATGCGCATTATATATATATATATATATATATATATATATATATATATATATATATATATATATATATATATATATATATATAAGGGTCATACTCCATTATGCAATTGGTACTGTAGTAGTTCGCAAGGAGAGTACAAATTCAACCGGGGAGAAGGAAATCATCCCGACATAACTAAAAAAATGTTGACTGAGACATAAAACATCAGCACACAGGAATCAGCAAAGTCTGCGCCTTTTTCATGAAAACACCATTGGTTCTTGTTTGGGCGGATGCTTAGATTGAGGAGTCTACGCCAGGTACGTGCATCATTTTCATGCCACCGCAGTATCGTTTTATTTATTTTTTTTTCTTTATGGAAATGGATAAAACCACACAAGTATTTAAAATATATCAAAATTTATTGAAATTAAATAAAAGCTGAAACGAAGCTTAAAATATTGAATTACACACCGCGTTTAACATGTATGTACATCATTAGAAACCATTTCTGGAATTTTGATAATCCATGAGAACATATTAGGCGAACATCAGAACCATTGCAGTCTTACCAGAGCATTCGTTGCTCACATAAGCAAAACACACTAGACAAGTATAAGCTTTTTTTTTTTTTTTTAAAAAATGCCATCTTTCAGCACTTAACTACAGTGGGTTGTTGCCTACAGACTGAAAGTACAGAAGCCAATTGAAACTAAGCTGCTTCACGAAAGTGTTCTATTAAATGACACACCCAGCTCATCATGATTTTTGTTGTCACACCATAAGACAATGTTTACAGGTAATTTTCTCATTAACATCTCATGCTACACCACTTAGCCGATGCTACCATACAGGTTGCAAACTGAGTCAATTATAATTGAGGATGGCAATGAAGATTCAGACCATTATAAAGCAGCGCATATCTTATATAAATTAAAATATTTGACTAAGATAATCAAAAGTGTATGAACATTTTATGCCCTATGCATCCTTCAGAGATACAAAATCATCTATTTACTTATGCGAGACTATATATAGATCATTCATTTCAGAAATGGGAACGACTGAAAACTAATAAGTTGGGACAGTTCTTTCAAATAGAAAAAAATCTGTTTTGCAGATTCTATGTAACACTCGATATTATACTGCTATTTTGCCTTGTCGGCAATGGGGAAATATTTAGTGGAAAGCTTCCTATAATGCATGTCGTTATATCACTCCAGACTTGCCGTCATGTGATAAAATGAAAATGTTTTGAAAACCAAACAACAACAAAAAAGTAACAACAAAATAAGAGTTCTAAAACTACCCAGCATTCAAAGAGTTAAACTGACGGATGAGAAACAAGTAATAGTTATACCATGGGTTGGCCGCCTGTACGCGGAGAAAATCCAAGAGCTTAAGCGAGTGGATTATCTTACGTAGAGGTGGACAAACATGGTATAACTTTTTGTTTACCACATACATCAGTGTAGACCTTGCACATCACGAGATATAGCATGTCCAAGTTGGTAAAGGTGGTCTAAATCATTTTACTCTCAACATGTTAGCTTATTTGGACCATTGATATGGCCACCATTCTTAATGTTTGTATGTTTTGGCCCATGACCCATGCTTGTGCCATCCTCTTTCATTTTCAGAACAAGTAATCATTGGCCATGATGATTTGTCACATGAATTAACTGTATGCAGAATAACAAATTTTTAATTGCTTCTAAAAGGAAATAGTTTTTTCCCTAAATATAACATGTTAACAATAGGGCATCGTAGCGAGAAGACCTGCTTTTGTTGATGCGAACAACAAAGGCACAGACAGACTGCGCACACATGCAGTCTGATAAGCACATCTGTTATTCGCTGTCTAGAAAGTGTAATAGCTAATTTTTCTGCATGCAAAATTTCAATATTCTACCTAGTCTCAGTAGATGAGCAAACTGGATGGAACCTCATGCACGGATCCAGAAAGTTTAGTGCCTAATTCAGGAAACACACGATATTTTACTGCTATTTGGCATTGTCGGCAATGGGGAAATTGTTTTATTGAGTTGATGGTGGGATAGAGTATCCAAATACCGCTATAAATGGGCCATCATCGGCCCGCCAGCGAAACGCCAATGAAATGGCGTATCGCTGACGGGCAGATGATGGCCCAACATTGGATGCCAGCTTTGTAGCTTTGTGACTTTTCAGGGGATCCGGACCAGTTTTGCAAAGAAATCCTATATTTTTGTGATTTTTCAGGGGGGGGGGGAGGGGCGGACTTCCTGCCCCCCTCTGGATCCGCACATAAGCCTTACATAGTCGCAAACACAAATAAAGAGTTTTCTTGAAGTAGACTAAAGATAGGATTTTTCTGGACGATGCACAATTATTGGTGCCACTATATATTTAGCCGCAGTTCCATTGATCAAACTACATAACGCGTCACAAATAAAAATTAATCGCTATTTTAGTGGTAGGTTTACTGACCCATTTTCCAGCCATTAGCGACAACCTCGTCTGCATATGCAATGTATTGCAAACAATATGAACTCACCTCAGCCCATGATAAAATGTAATCTAGAGTGGACTTGGCTATTAGCAGCAAACGTACAAGCGGACGACATTTCAGGATACTGTTTTGTCAGAATAAGGGTTAATGAATTAAAACAAGTTTCGGACCAATAAGAAGAATGAAGAGTATAACTGTCCTGCCAGCCAAGAGTAACAGTGGCGTCATGTTTTGTTAACACAATTATCATGGACTTATCATCGATAGATCGCTTGTGTATTAATCCTATCCGCAGGATAGGATTAATATACAAGTGATCTATCGATTAGCGTTAGCTCAAGTGGAGTGTACAAGTTTTTTACCTAACAATTGTAAACAAAATATAACGTCACTGTCATTCTTGGTTGGCAGGACAGTAGGTATTCACACAGATTGAAAATGAATCCCAATTCCTCTAACTATGTCTCAGACACATAGTCTGTGCGTATGAACAATGACAAGAAGATGTATCCGTTTAAGTTCCCAATTCTCTTGATTTAAGACCCGCATCGAACTCAGTCAACCATTGATCAAATAATAAAACACTGAAGGTATTTTTAGCTTTTGTAGCTTTTTTATCCAATGCCTATTTAAAGTATCGTGGCAGAATTTCATTCAGTTTGCCGAAATGCACCAGTGCCTGGTTGAAAATTTCATGATTTTACCTGAATTCCGAAAGTCGAATCCATAAACACTCACTTATATCATGCCTCTATCAGGATTTTGTAGTTAGATTTCCACAGAAGCGCAATCCAAAATACTGAAGACTTCGGGCTTATTTATCAGTCACCTCTCATACTAACTGCATTGTTGCAGGTACCTTATAAACGTTGCCTATCTCACGGCATGTGCTTTTATCAGGTCATCATGACGTTGCACTTTTTGAATGGCGTCGTCAATGCCGTTGAATTGACACGAATCTCGATAATGACGTCATAATCACTAGTTTGAAGAGTGAAACAATGGGTAAGCTGACAAATAGAATACCAGATTCGCGTCTTTTGATATTAAGTTTACCAGGCTCGGCTTTGAGAACACTTGTTGAATCGTTCGGCAAGCCTCGCGATGTCAACAAGCATTCTCAAAGCCTTGCCTGGTAAACTTGATATCAAAAGACACTTACCTAGTATTCTCTATGTATGAGCACGTTGATTGTCGTAAGATTTAAATATCTGCATCAGACAACTTGCTCCTTATCTGTCTCGCTCTTTTCCTCAGTTATCTTCTCATCAAGATCAAACACAACATCACAGTTTCTTTCGCTTTCACTGTGGTCAACTTCTTTAATCGCACCCACACAACCTCTTATTGCAAACACATCCTCATCGTCAGAGACACTTTCATTATCCCCATCATCATACGAGAATGACGTCAGTGCGTGAAAAGCGTGTATTGCAACACTGTTGACATGCTTCATTTCTCGCTCTTTCTTATAAGCTGGCATAGTTCTGAAGAAATCTTCCAACGCCTTTTCCTCTTCCAGCTCTCGTTTCTCACGCTTCAGATATTTTACGATCATCGTAACGATTCCCGCGGAATAAAACACTAATACTGCTACAATATACATGACTGCCCCAGAATCTGGTTCCACCGGATGCTTTTCTTGTTCCATAATATCAACGTATATAGGCACTGATGTATCATTTATGACTGCGCAGCCGCGTATTATGGCGGAGAGTATGCTTCCGGTTCCGTTGACCACTTCATATCCGTTAAAAGGCTCACATCCTGTGTGTAGTAAGAGTTGTTTCATTTAGAAGGGTTTCTGCATGAATTGAGCGCATCAAATCTGTTATATTCTGAAAAACAAAATAAATGATTTGAGCCGTGGCATGAGATTTCCAACAATGTGGCATTTTGACATGAATAGACTCAGATGAACCTCTGCAGCCTCCTTTTAAGCTTAGAAACCCCAAATAATGTTCGGTCAGCAGCTTAATATTCATAGAATAATCATGCGACTAGAAAAGGCTCTGATCAGACTGCGCATATGCGCAGGCTGGTCTGAGCCTTTGCTGGGCGCACATACCACATTGTTGGAAATCTCATGTCACAGCTCATTTTTTAACATGCGCAGTATATTTTTTTGTCGTCTGTTTATTTATTTTTCTATATTAACTTTTTGAAAACAACTCCGAGGTACATCACTTGAGTGTCTAACAGTTTAGATCCAGATCAGATTCACCTTTTTGTTGTTCTTTATTTGGACCAGGCTGTTTTCAAATGATATCGACAGATGGTAAAGCTGTTACTAGCAGAAAAAGAGTTCATTAAGACCCCTCCAGAACGAACCAAGGGTAATAACTCTGCTTCTCTGTGGGAGGAACGCATTGGAATTACTATCATTGAATTCATGTCAAGATGAAGTGATCCAGACCATTATTATCTAAAGAAGAAAAAGGAAACAAAAAAGCAACAACACCCCCAGATCCTCTAGAAACAAAATCGCACTGGGTAGGGGGCAACCGAAAACGATCTTAACAATCGACGAACGTGGATCAAAGCCGATAGAAACAGTGTTTTCGATTGCCATTTGTCGACAGTCAGGTGACAAATGGCCATCGAAAACACTGTTTCTAACGATTTTTAATCTACGTGCGCCGACAGTTTTAACGTTTTCTATTGCCGCCTATCGGTTGTTAAAATGAACATGTAAAATCAAAAAAAAAAGACTTGCAGTTAATGGAAACCTACTCTGGATACACTGCAGGTAAATGGAAATAGAAATAGTGCAGCCAAATGGAAATACACTCCGTAAAGAGTGCAGTTGAGTGGAAATATACGACGGAGTCAGAAAAAGATGAATGGAAACATACTCTGGAAACAATGCAGTTGAATGGAAAAATCTCTGGAAACCGTTCAATTGAATGGTAAATTCTCTGAAACCGTACAGTTGAATGGAAAATTATCTGGAAACCCTACAATTGAATGGAAATAAATTCTTGAAACACTGCAGTTGAATGGAAATATACTCTTGAAATAATGAATGTATATGGAATCATAGTCTGGAAACACTGCAGTTGAACGGACAATTTCTCCACAAACAATCCAATTAAATGGAAACATACTCTAGAAACAGTGCAGTTGAATAGAAATACATGCAGGAAAGAGAGCAGATGAATGGGAATATACTCATTAAAAATGAGCCGCGACATGAGATTTCCAACAATTTGACATTTTGACAAGTGTAGACTCAGACGAGCCTCTGCAGCCTCCTTTTAAGCTTAGAAACTCCAAATGGTGTTCAGTCAGTAGCTTAACAATCATAGAATACTCAAGCGACCAGCAAGGCTCTGATCAGACTGTGCGTATGCGCAGGCTGATCTGAGGCTTTGCTGGTCGCACATGCCACATTGTTGGAAATCTCATGCACTGGCTCAAATGTCATTTTTAAAATGGAAACGTACTCCACAAACAGTGCAGTTAAATTGAAACATAGTGCAGTTGAATGGCAATATACTCAAGAAAGAGAGCAGTTGAATGGAAATATACTTGTAAAATAGGTCATTTATATAGAAACGTCCTCCGGAAACAGTGCATTTGAACGGAAACATACTCTGGAAACAACGCAGTTAAATGGAAAGATACTCCGCAAACAGTGCAGTTAAATGGAAAGATACTCTGCATACAGTGCAGTTAAATGGAAACAGTGCAGATCATGGAAATATACTTGTAAATCAGTGCAGTCGAATGGAAACACTCTGTAAAAAGGTTATGATTTTAAACGACAGCCAGTTAAATGGACATATATAATATATTCTTTTAGATCAATGATTTTGTAAAACAAACAGTGGCGGCCACAATGAAACACCACATAATGTGCTTCTTGTCTTGGCCTACAATTTTTGTTACTAACTCTTTTTGTGGATGCGTCTTTTTTCTAGTGGAAACTTTGAATAAATCAGCGTGGAACATAACATAAAATACAAAATCTCGCCCCGTTGACTTTGTAGACAGTGCTGTTTAGTCATACAGTCTAGAGGAATTACCATAACGAGGCTAAGATGGAAAGCAAGACAGACTCGCTGCCTAGAACGTATAAAACCCCTTATTTATGCACCCAAATCTTCTAGATTCTTGCTGGTCTATGAAGCTGAGTAGACCGTGTGAGCTCCACATGTCTGCAAAGTCGAAGACTGGTTTTCCACTGGCGTGTTACATGTTTCAAATTATGATGGAGAATTATTCATTATTTAGCACACAAGAGAGCATTAATTCATTAAAATAGAGCTATAGAATGATAGTCTAGTCAAAGGACATAACCAAATAACGAAAAAATGGAATTGAAACTTTATTTTGCACATTAATTTGCGCCCAAAATATTAACATACAGTTCAGCCAAAGATCAGATGGCGCACAATGAGAGATCACTATTTACTGTCATAAAAACATAATTAGCAGTTGTGTGATGAAAAATAGAATTTGATCATGGAAGCTATTGAAATCATATGATACACATAGGGCCAGTTAAGCAAAAAAAAAAAAAAAAAAAAAAAAAAAAAAAAAAAAAATAGCGTAAAATTGCGATTATTTTCTTATCCATCAATTTAAACATGTGTTTTGGGTGCTAAAAAGAACCGTCTCATTGAGACGGTTCTTTTGAGTACCCACAACATATGATTTGGTTGAGAAATAAGAAAAAAATCAGTAACGTACTCTTATCGAACATGATTAACCCTTTTTTCTGCTACAAAACAATGTATATAAAAGTGTCGTCTGCAAAGTTCGTCTAACATCACAGATTTTTTTTTTTAAATTTCAGCAAGGGAGCATAGTTTTAGAGTGCTTGACTCGAGACCGAAGGGTTACGGGTAAGAGCCTCACCAGAGTCACTGCGTTGTGTCCTTGAGCAAGGCACATTGATTAGCAGAAAGACCCGTCCCTACATAACTGAAAAAGTGCTGACTGAGAATACAACCAAACAAACAAATCAGACTCCATCTTTGTTTGAGAAAAGATGCTTTTCTATACCCTGTGTAATTTGTTATATTTCTCATTTAGTATAAAACTTTCCAAATGGGTCATTTGTTAACAGCGTAGACATCGACATGCGATATTTCTTTGTTTGATTTGATTCTTTACGTCCCATCAACAATCTTTCAGTTAAACAGGGACGGGTCTTCCTGGGTTGAACCAGTACTAAGCTAGGATAAATGTCTCTTGCTCAAGGACCACAACGCAGTGACGCCGGTGAGGCTCGAACCCGCGGCCCCTCGGTCACGAGTCAAGCACTCTACAACTGAGCCAATGCGCTCCCTACTGCGATATTTGCCCTAACGGAAAAGAATAATGGACTTTCCCAAAAGAACGTATACACAATACATATGTCCAGCTAAGCACCACGTTTCAGTGCAAAATTGACATTTATATTCCAACCAGCCAATCTAAACATATGTTTTGTGTGCGCATGCATTTTTAACGAAGTGGGAAGATTGCCCTTGTTTGCGATGCTGAATAGAGTGGGCCACGCATAAGAGCTGATATTATTTATTTTTAATGTAACATCAATTTTTTATTTGTTTTTTGTTTTCTTCATATTGTGTCCAACCCTATGTGCCATTATTTGGCCCGATTAATGAATCCAAACATTAGTTCCAATACTGATTCAAGCCGGGTATTCCCCCGTGTCCACTGTGCAAACATTCATCAATTTATAAGCATCCCATTATGTAAGCATCAATGAAAAACAAAGGCTATCAGATATAAACGAGCCGCGACACGAGAGATTTCCAACAATGTGTCATTTTGACAAGTGTCCACTCAGACGAGCCTGTGCAGCCTACTTTTAAGTTTAGAAACTTGAAATGGTGTTCAGTTAGTAGAGTAACAGTCACATAATATTCAAGCGATTAGCAAAGGCTCTGAACAGTCTGCGCGTATGTGCAGGCTGGTCTGAGCCTTTACTGGTTGCACATACCACATTGTTGGAAATCTCATGCCAAGGCTCAAATGTCCTTTTCTAAGTAAGACGGAAGCTTGATAACACATGAAAGCACGATCAGTAAATATTAATTTCGATTGAAATCCATTTCATAAATCGATGCAATTTAGACAGCACTCTATCATTCGGAACTGCCTCGGCCAATTCCGTAGAATTCCGTGGAATCAGACCTTGGATGTACATCGAGGATCTACTTTGATAACGTGACGCCGCTGACGCTACATAACGTGACGCTGACGTCACAGAAACCATGCCAACATAAATAAAAAGTGTTATTACAGCAAAACAAACGGTTATAAATGAAGTTTATGATTTTTCAAGCGATATTTGATTGAAAAATCATAAACTCTGCTGATAAAAGGTTTCGGGTAATCAAAATAATGGATTGGAATTGGACTGAACCCACATGCTAAAGTATTATTTTCACTTACGCCAGTTCCGGCTAACAAAATGCAGCTTTTTCATACATACATTGTAGTACTGCGCCTTACATACATCCGAGGCTTGATTCTCGAATTGAGCCGAAGTTTTCCGATTGGGCCCTCTACATCCAGAATCAAGAATTTCTGACTTTATATTACGTCGTTCCCAAGTGGTCAGTTTGGAGATCGTAAGCAATAAGAAAATGTAATGTGAATGTCAGTTATAGAATTGTCATGTAACCGTTTCTCTGAGATGAGATGACATTTGAGCCGTGTCATGAGAAAACCCAACAATGTGGCTGTGCATCACGAGACGACTCAGACCAGCCTAGACATTAGTTCAGTCTGATCAGAGTCACCGCTGTGTGCATGATGAAAGCTTGGGTCCTAAAAAAGTTTCAACTGAGCGCACAACGGAGACTGATTAGCCCCCCCAGGGGGGTCTGGGCTCCCTTGATCCCTGAAAATAATTCATTGATCTCCCCGTCTCCCTGCAAATAATGTCCTCTTCTCCCTAAAAGTATTTGCCTTCGCTCCCAAAATTCCTAAAAATAGTTCAGCTTCTCCCAAAATCCCCAAAAATATAAGCAAATTCTCCCTAAAATGTATTTATCTTTCCGTAGAATTAAAATCACATACTTAAAAACTACGAAGCAATATAAGAGAGCATGACTTAATGATCACTTAATATTTTGTCTTATACATGTAAAGACAGGTCTTTGCCATGGAATACATGACATATAAAAGCCATGAAATGCATGCCATATAATTAATTTCAATGAAATGCATCATATATGGCTCAAAATATGAGGTCACCTTTAAAATGTTGTTGCTGTACCTGGTAGAGTAGGCTTGGAGGTTTAGAGACATACTTTTTTTTTTTTTTTTTTTTTTGGGGGGGGGGGGGGGGGGGGGGGGGGAACAGGGGCTGGTTTTTACCAACAGCTTAATCTAGATTTTTCTAGACACTTAAGTGAAAGCATTTAAGTATATTAAAGAAGTATTTTCTACAATTGTTTATAAGTGCCTATACGCTTATTTAACTTCAGTTAAATCAAGTAAGTATATATCTGATAAGCATTCTTCAAAATTCCTTTAAAAAGGGCTAATTACCTAAA